>JANFOE010001740.1:0-204910 GCA_025667525.1 Glebionis coronaria
TACAATATCTTGAAAATAACTGATGCGTCGTGATACAATCTTAAAAATAACTGATGCACGTGGTAAATATCTCGAAAATACCTGATTCGTCGTGGTACAATATATCGAAAATAACTCATGGTGCGTGGTACAATATCTCGAAAATAACTAATGCGTCGTAGTACAATATCTCGTAAATAACCGATGCGTCATAGTACAATATTCTAATAATTAAAGAGCATTTATGTTTGGTCAAAAGAAAAAATGAAGGTTATATTTTTTATTTTTATTTCTTGTATTAATTACAATGCATTTAATTCCCATTTCCTTTAATTCTATTAATTATTCAATGGTTCTTATTTTTATAACTTTAATTAGTTCTCATTTGATCCTAATTCTACATACATATATATATATTATATATATATACTAGTAGCAAAACCCGTCCGATTGGACGGGTACTACTTGTGATTTTTGTTTTACTTTTTTTTATTTTGTAAATATTTATTTATCAAATTGGCAACTCTTAAAAGATTGTGGGCTTCTTTTGTGAATACGGTTTACAAAAACTAAGTAAAGTTGTATCAATTATAAATATACTAAATTATTTATTAAATACTTTGATGACAAAAAGAAATGAATATTCATTCGGTATGAGAAAGTAAAAGTTATTAGACTATCCACAAGAAAAAACTATATGTTATAAGTTGAAACGCGAAACATATGTTTGTAGTCAGTGTTAGTCCTTGATTTTTTTTATTTATCTTTTGTACCTCAAAACAAAAAAAAACTAACCGTTCTTTATCTTGACTCTTGAGACCGTGACACATAAGTGGCCATAATCTTTACATTATCACGGTACAATGTTCCCTCAAAATATATTCTCATATTTATTAATATTGGATGATAAAAATATATAATAGTCGTGTCAAACTTGCATTAAATATCTATTTATACTTCTATACTTTCATATAAAAAATGTATATCCTTATCTTAACTCAGATTTTAAACCACACATAAATTTATATTTCATTTCAAAAATAACTTCAAACGAAAAATTAAGATAAATATGTGGAATTTGAGTTATTAAATCAAAACTTATCAAATTAATCTCATCCATACTGTTTCCTAATTGTGACAAACTATTAATTATATGTTTTTATTTTTTAATTAAAATTATTATTTTTCTATTTATTTTTTCAAGATTTAATTCCATCATATTATCTAAAATTTTGTGCTATTTATATTCACATCCCTCTTTCAATACCTTTATCAAATTTTATTTTTTTTCATATTTATTGAGTTTTATTTTATTTTGGTTCGACTTTTGTACAAATTTAAGTTAACTTAAATATAAACTTGGGGGCTAAGAATGTAAAATTCGTGGCTAAGGCCATTTTCTTAAAGCTTTACTTGATAATTTTAAAAACATTTAAATATGGCTAATATTTACATGGTAATTGCATTAGTTTTGTTCTACTACGTCACATATCATAATTCATAACAGATCAAACTATTGTACGTGTCTGGCCGAGAGGTTTGAGAGTTTCATATTTAAAGAGAGAAAGAGAGAATTTAACACTATTCGCAAGCAAGGATTGCGAGAGAATGCTTAACTCATGATTTTCTTGGCAAACTCATGGTTATAATCTCCATAAAACTGAAGCTTAACTAAAAACACTTGTACCTTGTTATTATAATGAGACAACATGCGTAACATAGGTAAACTTATGTAATATAGAAAAAATAGATGAAAAATCGAGACAATGAATTGGAAATTGAAGTCCGAATGTATCTCCATCTTTGAAGATTTGTAAATCTATGCTTATGTTTTTAGAGAGAGAAAGAGATAGAGAGATGGTGGATTTCACACTTTAGAGAGAGAAAGTTAAAAGGAACTATGTGTAAAATAATGAAAAACCACACCCCTCTCCATCTAAGGAGAGGGTTTATATACCCAAGCCCTTGTCATGGGCTTGGGCTTACATTTGGGCCGGCCTACACATGTTGTAGGCTAGGCTTGGTGTTGTTTGTTAAGTAAAGACATGTAACTAAACTACGAGCTATTACATGGACTATCGCTGGAGTGACCGATCCTTCTTAATACGTAAAACGTATTTCCAACAATCTCCCCCTAAGGGAGGTCACTCCAAACAAGGGCGTTACCCAAGTTACAATAATAAAATAAACCTAGCATACTATGCTTGTCTTGAGCTCGTAGTCTTCGTCTTTCTTTTTCTTTTTCTTTCCTGGTGAACATGCTGATGTGATCTTTGATATCGATCTTGAGCATTAATCTCTTGCCTTGATCTCATGCTTCCATCACTTGTGATCTTCGCCTCTTTGTGACCTCACGTCCCACATACTTATACCTTAGTAATTCTTGAAAGCTTCAGAGTTCGATACAGCGAAAGTCTTAACTTTTAGGCTTTCTTGAATTAGATTAGGTATTAAGTGCATAAAGTATAAGCATGCGGGGACGACTTCTTCTTGGATCCCGCAACGCCACCGTCTTCAAATGCCGCAACATAAGTAGACACGAACGAAATGGCTTTGAACATTTCATTCTAATTCGGTAGCATTTTACCCCCGGTCGGTGAAGACCGTTGGACGATATTAGATATCGTACCCGTGACGGATAGTTTCAATTAAGTAACTTCCTGACAGGATTTCGCGGGTAAACCCGTTCTCTTTATTCGACCGTCCAAAGCTGACTGCGAACATAAAGAGTGAATCATTTGGATAATAATATCCGCATGATTTGAAGCTGTTAATTCATGTTCCTGGAACAAGTGAAATTCAATTAAGAACCGCACCATCGTTGCTTTCCAGTTATCACGAGCTTGATTCGTATAGAATCTTGCAAGTTACCTACCAAGTGCTGTTTGAGGTTAACACTAGAAGGATTTCCACTCATCACTGTGAACACTAAGGTATCACTCTGAGTGTTCTGGCAAGATCACTAAGATATTGCGTAGAGGCCTGGAACGTGTTTAAATTCAGTTAAGAATTAAACAGCTGTTGCTTTCCAGTTATCACAAGTTTGATTCATAAAGAATCGCACAAGTCACCTACCATGAGCTTTTTGATATTCGCTCAAGAAGGATTTCCATCTTCATTGTAAATACTTTCGTATTACTCGGATGTTCAGGCAAGATCATGAAGATTTTGCGTAGGACTCTTAAGATCTTTCTTACTTTTCACAGTGTATGAAGAAGCAAGGAAATATGAAAGTGTGTCCTAATGAGATATTTGATGATCTCAAATGGCTCTAGACTCGATCGTGCATTTTGGATTTTAGTGATCGGAGGCTGGAGAGGAGTGCCACCTTTTCAATACCAATTTATTCGGAGTAAATAAATCAATAGATAATGTGTTGTCTCCGTGTGATTAAAACAAATACCTTTTGAGAGATATCTGAGTTAGCTGGGATGGGTTGTGCATTGCATCACTGGGTCCATGATGTCTGTCTTCAATATCGAGAATCATTAAAATGATCTCAATAGCATATGTGTTGACCCGGTTTCTGCCTAAAGTTGTAAGGAGGGCTTCTTTCTTTACACCCTTTATCTTTACAATTCTTTTTCATTCTTCAACCCCTTCAATGCTTACCAATACGTCATAACTAGCACCTTGTTGTGATTGTTCCAGTGCTAACTTAAGTACTTGGTCGGCATTCAGCTACGTTCACAATCTTTCTCCATCTTTCCTAAGGACTACTATTTCTAGCTATGGAATGTCCTTGGGAAGATTCCTCCGGTTCAGGAAGAATCATAGAACTTAACCTATCCTACCATCCTTATGTTACCACAATCTTCATCGTTGTGAAATAAATGAGTTTCGGGTAAGTATATGTCACCATGAAAATCCATTTTGATATGCCAATCCGTTTTGCTCCCCCTTAACATATGCCACGATATTCGAAAACATTTCGCACATGTCGGGATGAGCCAGCACATTAAGTCAAACCATTTGTGATAATATCCCATATTAAATCATATTTTCTCCGCCATTAAAAATATTAACCCAATCGATGTTTTTAATATCAATTGATTTAATGAAGTTTTAACAAAGGTTTTGGGAAGAAAAATGCAAGTCCGTTTTATCTTCATGACATCTATTTGTAACATGATCACATATTCACCATATTAGAAAAGAATTGACAAGGTTGGACCTGATAGATGAGAACATCATATGATAAGATCAAATGGTTCTTGGCAGCATATGTTGGTCGCCTCGTCACGTCTGAAGTCATCTCTTGACACCACGTGTACGATTGGTATTGTTGTCTTGACACCAACTTGTGAACTTGGCACGTTCGGCGTCGAAGATTCTGAATGCTTGACAATTGCTCCCCCTCAATTGTTGACCCATGTTCTATCGAAAGAGCTGTAGTCGTTGGTTGAGTAGTCGCATCATCGAGTATGTAGATACCAATTGTAGATAGCAATGGTTGTAGAGATGATAGCTTCATAAAAACAAGACTTCTCTTGTTTTAACAAATAAATGCACTGAGGCGTACATATATTTGTGTTAGACCAAGTTATAAAGTAAACTTGATCCCTTACAAGGTTTTAAAGTAAACCTTGCCCGAGAAAATTAATTCCCGTTGTGAGCCAAAGCTTTCATAAGAAATACTTGACTTGAATGTGAAAACCGGGTTGCAGTCTGAAATAACTACAAGCCATTTAGGCATGTTTTATGAAATATTTACAACTTTTGTACGAACTCTATTTATGGCGCCGTGTCAATATTAATCAACATTTCTAAAGCCGTAAATATTATCGTACCAAAAGACATGCCTTTGAAAAATAAAGTAAAAATATTTTTGGATTTTAATGAATTTTTCAATTTTTATGGTTTTTATATGGTTTTATATTTTTGTATTTTGCTTTTGTGGATAAAAATATAAACAATATATACAGATGATCACCAAGGATACGGAGAATAGTTTTACCACCACTATTCTTTTGCTTCATCTGCTAGTTCCTTAAGAGTCTCAGGCGAGAAAGTTCTCATTCCTAGCTTGTCGGCCAAAAATTCAATTCGAGCGCGATCTAAAGCCTTCGTGAAAATATCCGCCAATTGATACTCAGATCGGACAAAGTAAAGCTCTATTACTCCATTTTCCACTTGCTCCTTGATGAAGTGGTAGCGAATGTCAATATGCTTCGACCGGGAGAATTGAACGTTGTTGCAGCATAAGGCAATGGCACTCTTGTTATCGCAGTACATCGGAATCTTGTTGAAACCTAGACCATAGTCGGTTAATTGCGATCTCATCCAAAGAATTTGAGCACAGCAACCGGACATAGCTATGTATTCTGCTTCCGTACTTGAAATTGCCGCGCTTTTCTGCCTTTTCGATGCCCAACTAATTAAACGATCTCCTAGTAGTTTCAATGTTCCACTCGTGCTACGCCTTGTATCTTGACAACCCGCGTGATCCGCATCTGCATATGCCATTAGTGCAATAGAAGAGTCCTTCGAATACCAAAGTCCCCGATTAATGGTTCCTTTAAGATATCGAAAGATCCTTTTAACAGTAGCTAAGTGTAACTCAGTAGGCCTAGTTTGATACCTGGCACACATACATATAGCAAACTGAAGATCAGGTCGACTGGCTATGATATACAGAAGAGTACCGATCATTCCATGATATAGTGTCGGATCAATGGCAACTCCATGTGGATCTGCATCAAGCTTAGATTTCTCCACCATTGGAGTGTCCACGGGGTCGCAAGATTCCATCTTATATTTCTTAAGCGATTCAAGGGCATATTTGGATTGATTAATAAAGATGCCTCTGGGACTCTGAGATATCTTAAGACCTAAGAAGAATGATACCTTGCCCATCATTGACATCTTAAACTTGGAAGACATGAGTGTCCCAAACTCATCCGATAAGGTTTGGGTCGAGGCTGCAAATATAATATCATCAACATATATTTGTACCATAATCATATCTTTACCTCGTTTCTGAATGAACAGCGTGGGATCCACCTTGCCTTTTACGAAGCCTTGAGTAATGAGGAATTGTGACAATAGATCATACCATACGCGTGGAGCTTGCTTCAACCCATAGAGAGCCTTCTTAAGCTTATACACATGATTAGGGTAATTAGGATTCACAAAACCATCCGGCTGTTGAACATAGACTTCTTCCTTGATTTCACCATTAAGAAATGCCGTCTTCACATCCATCTGATAGACGATCATATTCATATGGGCCACATAAGCGAGGAATAGTCTAATAGCTTCCAAACGGGCAACAGGTGCAAAGGATTCCATAAATTCGACGCCCAATAATTGCTTGTATCCACGAGCTACTAGTCGAGCTTTGTTTTTCAATATTCCGCCTAACTCATCGAGTTTCACCTTGTAAACCCATTTCAAAGTGAGTAACTGCACTTGATCCGGGCATGGGACAAGTTCCCATACTTCAAGACGTATAAACTCAATAAGTTCTTCTTGCATAGCTTCTATCCAACAGGATTGAGTAAAAGCTTCTTTCCATGTCTTAGGTTCAACTTCAGTGAGAAAAGCATCAAAGTGACAAAACATTGCACTTTCTTGTAACTGACTTCGTGTGGATACCGGACGATTAGGGTCACCAATAATAGAATCTATAGGATGATCCTTTGTCCACTTGCTGTCATGTTCACGAATCCGTGGATTGGAGTAAACTGTAGAAGGAGCTTCCTCTGAGGTGGACGACCCGGCTTGATTAGGGTCGGGAATAGATACACCAAAGAATGGAAGTTCACGCATTTGAGCAAATTCCAAATCGTGATCATCATCATCCTCTTCATCATTAATAGGCATGACATGGGTAGTTGAAACATGTGTTGCTTGAGAATTACTTGTTGAAGGTATATCTTGACCAATTGTTGGTGCAGATGTATCTGATTGTGCTTCGGTTGCTGGAGCGACAACTTCGGTTACCGGAGCTATTACTTCAGGTTCTGGAGCAACAATACTTGGAGGAGTAAAGAATTCATCAAAGAACGGTTGAAACAACGTATCCCATTCCTTCCTAGTAGGTGGTGTAAATGATGATGAAGTAGGGTTGTTTGGGACAAGACCACAACTAATATTACTGGGTCCCATTTCATGAAGTGCGGGTTCAGAGCTGCTTTGCTCAGAAGCCATTGCTGTCAGCTCATCAAAATCAACATTTATAGTTTCGAGGATCTTGCGAGAGTTACGGTTGTAGATTCGGTATGCCTTCTTTGCGGGGGCGTAACCAATGAAAATACCAATATCAGCCTTTGGTTGAAGTTTTCCCAAATTGTCACCATCATTATTTGGATAGCAAAGAGAACCAAATACATGAAGATATGATAAATCTGGTACTTTTCCATGGAGAAGCTCATAGGGTGTTTTACCATGGCGTTTATGAATTAGTGACCGGTTTTGGGTGTACACTGCTGTAGATACTGCTTCTGCCCATAAAAACAATGGAGCCTTTGCGTAAATTAACATCGTTCTAGCAGCTTCCATAAGTGTACGATTTCGCCTTTCAACGACACCGTTTTGCTGTGGAGTGCGAGCAACGGATGTTTCATGAGAAATGCCAACTTCTTCATAATAATCACGCAAAATTTGATTCACAAATTTGGTTCCATTATCTGTACGAATGCGTCGGACAGTAGTGTTGAGACGCACTTGAATCATCTTGAGAAATCTGATGATGAATTTAGGTGCCTCATTTTTTGCTTTAAGAAATTTCACCCATGTAAACCGAGAGTAATCATCGACAATGACGAGGATGTACTTTTTGCCACTAAGAGTTTCAACACGCATTGGCCCACAAAGATCCATATGCAACAGATAAAGTTTCTCTTGGTTGGTGTCTTCCGTCTTGGGTTTGTAAGATTTCTTAGTGCTTTTCCCCATTGTTGTAACACCCCACTTGGATAAGTGGACCGTTACGTGTATATATATGGCGTGTCATCAAAGCATAAGGTAAATGTTCTAAAACATTAAATGACCATAACGGAAATACCGGAATCAAACATCGGTATTCCAACTAAGCTCAAAACATGAAAAACAAAAATACTGAAAGAAAGGACTAAACAATGTCCAATAAGCAGAATAATGTAAGTGCATAAAATAAGAAGTCTGGACAGCTTCCATCCCAAATGCACGTGCTCTCAAAAACCTAAGAGCGTCCCGGTGTACCTGCCGTTAGAACATGAAAGGAACTACGGCTGAGCATAACGCTCAGTGAACGGATATAAAGCATGATAAGAATATACTGAATGAAACAGGCGATAGAATACAGAAGCTGTAAGACTGATATGTAACATGTGGTAGAACTCTGCATAAAATCTGAGCAATCTGATTCATATATACTGATACTGAAATATAACTATTAATTCTGAAAACATGCATTTACTGTATTTTATTTGCCAGAGCTTATATAGGTCACGTGCTGTAACAACCGTGCATGAATAACTGGAGGGGTGACCTCGTCATGCTGTAGAGGGGTGACCTCTAAATAACTGTGCTGGGTGGAGGGATCAGCTCCAATGTGAAGGATGTAGAGCACACACCACATTCACCCTGATAAACATGAAACACTTGAAAGCCTAGGATGCATCCATACGCCCCACTAAAACATACATATAAAAATGGCCAACTGAACATGAGTGGGACGATGCAGGATATCACTCTCCTGCATGTGAGTCACGACACCGGTGCCTCTAGTGCCGTGGTTACGGTACCTCCGTAACTAGTACATAAACTGGTCGTGCTTGTATATAATGCTCAGGCAATTTATTTCGTTATTAACATGATCACTGATAAACTTAAACATATACTGGGGAAAAACATTTGGCTGAAGATGGGAAATCCTAATCATGCATAGAAAGGAAAGTCCTTACTGAAAGGACGGAAAATCCGTACCTCGTGTCCAGAAATGAAATAAGACAGAAAGCTGAAAGATCGACTCTGACTTCACGGATACTACATAAATACGAACGGAAAAATAAGTCGTCTAAATACCGTTTGCTGTTACTGATTCTTATATGTTCTAATTTTAATTTAATTTATTTCTGTATCACTATTTATGTATAATCTGGTTAATCTGATAGTCCGGTGTATTTCTGATAATCTGACTGATCTTTAAAAGTTTACTGATTAATATATACTTATTGATGGTTACTATATATTATACCGTGTTCCAACAATCCCGATATTACTATAAATAGCAACCTGTTGTAAATGGAAAGTTTCCTAAAATATAAAGATTTCCAAATTTAGTTTCTTGAAATAAATTATTAATTTAATCATCAATTAAACCCGACTTTTAATAGTGGAAGGAAAATGTTAAGAATCGATTTAATTTTACTAATTACATAACAAATAGTTTTTATAGTACAAAAACTTATTTATAACATGCTTTAACCAAGATAATTCCCACTGTTTTTGAAACAAAGTTCCCACTGCTTGCAATTTGCCACTGTTAGTGCAGTGGTTACCACTGCTTATGCAGTGGTTCCCACTGCTAGTTCAAGTTCCCCCTGTCTTCATTAATGGCAGACCCAAACACACCCTTAAGACCTGCTAATCCCAAACACCCCCTGTTGCTGCGTTTTAACCCCAAACGTACCCTGTTGATGAACCGAAAACCCCCCTGATGGTTGTGGTTCGCGGCTGGAAATAAAACAAAACCACCGAGACATTACCATGTCTCGGTTTTGATGCAACCACACATACACGAAACCCCATGTTTATTGTATCATGATTAACTATTTAAAAACCCATTTATTTGGATTAACAAACCTATTAATTCGTGATAATCAATGGAAAATAAAGGAAAAATGTACCTACACGAATTTAGTTAGCGAGAGGTGATTATACTCGACTTTCTTGAATAAAACAAAGCTCGAATCCCTTTTTTTTTTTTTTTTTTTTTTTTTTTTTTGTGATTCGTGGCAGGGAAGAGGAGGCACAAGAAGTGGCGGCTGATTGTTTTCTAATTAGGGTTTTGTTTGAGTAGTGTATGTGTCGGCATAAAAGAAAAGAAAACCCCCGTCTGTTTTATTTCTTCACACGGGCTTGGCCCAACTCTTTTCACGAGTTGCGGCGCAAGAACCATAAGTTGCGGCGCAACTGAAGGGGCTACAGTTCATGGTGCTGCGGATCACTAGTTGCGGCGCAAGACGATGAGCTGCGGCGCAATTGATGCTACGTGTACGTTTTAAGGAACAATATCCCGCGTAAAATAATAATAAACCGCGTATTTATAAATTCTCGATTTAAAATACGGGTTTTACAATTCTTCCCCTCTAAAGAAATAATTCGTCCCCGAATTAAAATGCGGCGTACTGGGTTTTACAATTCTTCCCCTCTAAAAGGAGAAATTCGTCCTCGAATTAAAAATGATAAGCTGACGAAGTTATAAGAACTGAAAGAACACGTAGACTGAAAAGACAATTAAGCTGAAGGATGAATTGTCTTCTAATTAAGACATAATGCTGCTGATAGGTATAAACCTGACATGACTGGAATTATCATATAACGTGACATGGCTGAAGAGAACGTAACTAAATTTATTGAAGAAAACAATGAGAGGTCCGGATGGACTCCTCCGTTTCGAGTGGCCTCCCGCTCGAAACGATCCCTTCAAATGTCTAATATAATAAATAAAGTCTTGGTCCTGTTGACCCTGTCCTGATGATGCTGACTGGTTTCTGGTTCCATACTTAAGATGGATTTGCTAAATCTGATAGACTGAATAACTATAGCATGTATGATACATGAAACGATACGTGTAAAATATTCTGAAAAGGTAATATTTATATCTCTGAGCAAGCTGCTGAGAATATATATATAGGGACGAACTACGTGAACAATTGTGAACATGCTAAGTGAGCAATTGTGAACGTGGTTCATAATTATATGAGGAGCGCTGGTATGGAATTAGAATATGATACGCGAATCATACTGTGAACGTGATACTAGAATATATCATGAACGTATGCTGCCTGAGGAATGAATGCCAAACGATACGGCCTGAGATGTGAAACGTCTGCCTGGTCATGGAATAGTGGTGCTAAACTTGAGTCTGTTCTCTCAAGCTTTCTGTAACCGTATTCGGTAATAACTGAGAAACGTGCATCGTGAAATGGCACACGAACTTGAACGTGAACAACGTTATGAACGCTAATGTGAGCTTAAATCAGGAGGTAGCATAAAAGATGAACTGAAATAGCATCATACTGCGAATGAGACGTAAACGTGAAAGTGGAAATAAACATGAACTTAAAGTGGACGTAAACATACACTTGATCGTGAGCATGTATTCTGTTTGATATAATGGTCGATGGAATGCCTTGAATCCGTACGGTTTATTGCTGAATTTTAAAATTTTCTGCAGATCTGCTACTACGTGCTCCTTTCGGATGAAAGGAACGCGCAGGCTGATTACATGGTTGATGATAACTTAGATAGCATCACAACTTCTCTGAGTCTGTGGTAAACTGATTACAATTTTTCATGAAATTTCGTCTCATTTCTGTTTCAGACTCCAAGGGTTGCAGTAACTCACTAACATGACGGTGTTCTATCTTGAACCTGCAGTAGGTCAGGCATCTAGATATGAACATAGCTGCATTAACATGTGATGCGGATTCTAACAGTGTTTTGTCTGGGATTATGGAACATTCTGGCGGAAATCTTGTTGAATAGTCATAAAAGAATTTCTAGTGATGACTGTCGGCGATTTCTGCGATAGTAGTCAATTGGGTACTAGAAATTTTTATACTACGCTCACAGGCGTCAGTCGGGACCATCAGGTGATGGCCTTCACCTTCGCAGGATTGTCTGGAATTCCTTTCTGTTGAAATAGGGTGGTTCAGATATGCCACCTTGTTCATCTGAACCATACATCTAGAAAGCTTGCGTATATAATTTTCTCCTATCGGAGAATCTGCGGGGTCGTGAAAAGATGATTCCCATGTCCTTCTCTAGAATTTAGGAGATCAAAATCTTGTCAACGAATGTACTGCCAAATTTGTCTGAGAATTCCAGGAAAATTTATTCATACATTTTCATACTATAGTTGGAGCATTAGGGAGCTCAAAAGTAAAATTCAAAAATTTTTAGAGTGGCTATAATATGTGCAACAACGGTCTGAAGATCATCATGTTCTTCCCTCATCACTGATGGTAGCATGATCTTGAATTTTCCTGGAAGAATGTTTAAGACACCTCGTAGTGGGTCAATTAAACTTTCCATTCGTGGAATGAATATCGATTTGGAATGGTGATCTGATAAATTTTTCGATGGTGCGCTAGGGCGAATAAAGCCTAGTTTTGGTAACTCTTGCAGCAATTGCTGCAACTCTTTTAATCGTAGCTAGAGCCCTGTAATAAAGAGTTTTGAAAACAGATTCTGTTCTTGAGGCAAGCTCGACGTTAAGTTATGTCTCGTGGGTAGGCAGGAATTTCTGGAACACCTTCTGGAATGACATCTGGAAATTTTAGGAAAATCTGCTGGTCATGGATTCGAGGAATTTCAGAAATGAATTTATAACTGATAGTCAAAAGTCTTCGTAACTATGTATTGGTAAGTCACGCGCTCGTAAGGAAGAAACAGCTTGTACTGATTTTTCTGGCAAAATATATAATGAATATATTTGGGATTAATAAGACGGATCTCGTCGTTAACTGAAGGGAAAACTTTAATAAATATGGTGGTACTGTTGAGTCCTTTCTGGGTGAGAGGCAGATAACTACCTGGTTTGAGATAAAGCTGACATAGGGATACATGAAGTGGACATGGAGACTTTTCACTGAATGGGTTCGTCTGTAACCTCACAGAGTGAATACTGCGTGTTTTACCTGAGTAATAATCTAGTGGTGGTAACTGAATTTTAATGGTCTGATTTTATGCGTGGCATAACAGAATGAGTATACCCCTTTCTGAAAGATACCCTGAATTACTGAGGGTCTTGCTTGGAACATACTGGAATTAGGAGCTCTGACTCGTACTCTGAGAAGATATTCGTATGACGTGTATCATGACGGGTGCCCTGATATGTGTCTTCCGAAATGGTACCTGAGAACTATGTCTTGACTGATGTCTTGGCACGCGTTTTAATGGGTGAGTCTGAATAAGATTAAGAATTTATGGTAACTACTAGGGTCGGCGGACCGGTTAGACCACTGACCTCTTGTATTGTTGGTCCTGTCCGTTCCGGAGTTCCGATGGTTACTGACTGATTAATTATAAGCACGATGATTGTCACCACTGCTTTGTCTGTCAATTTATGACGGTCATTATCATGACCGTGATTCATGTGACTATTCTGCTGAGTGGCCGGCTGGGTTCCGGTTCCCACTCTTCTGAATGAAAGTTGGCTGGGTGAAGTGTGACATCTAACTGAGAAGGTAACAGCATAAAATCGAATGGTAGCGTCTGATGGTTGAATTTATTCTTGTCAGAAATTTCAAGTTTATAGTTTTCGTCCTCGTTCCGCGGCGTCAGCATCTTGAGAAATCTCCAAGGTTCAGCAGCGTCAGCATCAGTGTGGTCTTCAGAGTATTAGCAGCGTCAGCATCTGGTAAAATCTTCAACTCACGAGCAGCATCAGCACCTGGTAGAATATCGACAAGTGGGAACGTCCGCGATGTTTAAGGATCGATTAGTAATATCTATGGAGTAGGATACCTGGAGTACACCTGGGCTACTGTACATGAAGTACACAATGAATACTGCACATGGAGCATATATGAGACACTGTACCTGGAGTATACGTGAAATATTATACATGGAGTATAACTGAGACACTGTACATGGGGTACATATGGAATACTGTACATGGGGCTGGTGGAAATTTTATGGGATGACCGATACTGGTGTCGATTTTCTGACATTCTCAACGGAAAATAATTTGATTTAACGGGTTAGCAACTGAACTGAAACAGTTACTATGATGGCTGAAAATTTCTGCATGGACTTAATGTTGGTTGTATAGAGGCTAAAAAGTACGATTAAACAGAGTTTCATCAATGTTCAGTATGAAAACAGAAGACATGATTGATAAAGACCAGAACATGATTTATCACGAAATAGGATTTTACTGTAATCCTTCTATATTTTAGCCTGAAGGCATCATCACTTTGCTGAAAACATAATCCTCGTAAGGAGACATGAAACTGAATCATCATGTAGATGACATCAACGTGAGGGTATAAAATTTGACTGTTATAAGGAACACAAAAGTTAAATCAACTGAGGTGTAATATTAACTGATGTGGACGGCTAAGGTTCAATCCACGTACTTCAAGGAAGGAAACATGAGACTAAGTATGGGCTATTCTGGTTCGATCCATACTGGTCAAACTTTTCTGAGAACTGTCATGTATAGAAATTTATAATCTCGGACTAAATATGGATGGCTGTAGCTCAATCCATACTTGTCAAAATTTATGAACTGTCCCGATATGACCAAGGTGAACAACTGTGGATCGGTTCATAAAACATCATTTGACTGAAAAGCATGAAATTTGACTTGAGAAATGAGGAACGATTTTGGCTGGTTCACTAAGTAATATCTGACTGAAAACATGAATCTGACATGAGTAAGGGTAAACGCCTATGGTCGGTTTACCAATACAAAATCTGAACGGCAAGGGTGAACGCCTATGGTCAGTTCACCAAAACGAAAGCTCGCTAAAAGCACATGCGACTAAATATGGCCAGTTCTGTACCAACCTTTTACTTAGTCAAAACGTTAAGAAGACTGACTGATAAACGAAGAAAACTGACTGAATAATCCATGAGAAACATGAAAGATAACAACGCCAAAATCTGGGAAGTTCCTGGTGACTACCCACTAGTCACAGGTCAAGTTTTAGAGCCTACAGGTCGAACCAGGCTCTGATACCATAATTGTAACACCCCACTTGGATAAGTGGACCGTTACGTGTATATATATGGCGTGTCATCAAAGCATAAGGTAAATGTTCTAAAACATTAAATGACCATAACGGAAATACCGGAATCAAACATCGGTATTCCAACTAAGCTCAAAACATGAAAAACAAAAATACTGAAAGAAAGGACTAAACAATGTCCAATAAGCAGAATAATGTAAGTGCATAAAATAAGAAGTCTGGACAGCTTCCATCCCAAATGCACGTGCTCTCAAAAACCTAAGAGCGTCCCGGTGTACCTGCCGTTAGAACATGAAAGGAACTACGGCTGAGCATAACGCTCAGTGAACGGATATAAAGCATGATAAGAATATACTGAATGAAACAGGCGATAGAATACAGAAGCTGTAAGACTGATATGTAACATGTGGTAGAACTCTGCATAAAATCTGAGCAATCTGATTCATATATACTGATACTGAAATATAACTATTAATTCTGAAAACATGCATTTACTGTATTTTATTTGCCAGAGCTTATATAGGTCACGTGCTGTAACAACCGTGCATGAATAACTGGAGGGGTGACCTCGTCATGCTGTAGAGGGGTGACCTCTAAATAACTGTGCTGGGTGGAGGGATCAGCTCCAATGTGAAGGATGTAGAGCACACACCACATTCACCCTGATAAACATGAAACACTTGAAAGCCTAGGATGCATCCATACGCCCCACTAAAACATACATATAAAAATGGCCAACTGAACATGAGTGGGACGATGCAGGATATCACTCTCCTGCATGTGAGTCACGACATCGGTGCCTCTAGTGCCGTGGTTACGGTACCTCCGTAACTAGTACATAAACTGGTCGTGCTTGTATATAATGCTCAGGCAATTTATTTCGTTATTAACATGATCACTGATAAACTTAAACATATACTGGGGAAAAACATTTGGCTGAAGATGGGAAATCCTAATCATGCATAGAAAGGAAAGTCC
This sequence comes from Glebionis coronaria, assembly GCA_025667525.1. Lineage (NCBI taxonomy): Eukaryota > Viridiplantae > Streptophyta > Magnoliopsida > Asterales > Asteraceae > Glebionis > Glebionis coronaria. The sequence continues at coordinate 15,867 of JANFOE010001740.1, forward strand.
TTACTGAAAGGACGGAAAATCCGTACCTCGTGTCCAGAAATGAAATAAGACAGAAAGCTGAAAGATCGACTCTGACTTCACGGATACTACATAAATACGAACGGAAAAATAAGTCATCTAAATACCGTTTGCTGTTACTGATTCTTATATGTTCTAATTTTAATTTAATTTATTTCTGTATCACTATTTATGTATAATCTGGTTAATCTGATAGTCCGGTGTATTTCTGATAATCTGACTGATCTTTAAAAGTTTACTGATTAATATATACTTATTGATGGTTACTATATATTATACCGTGTTCCAACAATCCCGATATTACTATAAATAGCAACCTGTTGTAAATGGAAAGTTTCCTAAAATATAAAGATTTCCAAATTTAGTTTCTTGAAATAAATTATTAATTTAATCATCAATTAAACCCGACTTTTAATAGTGGAAGGAAAATGTTAAGAATCGATTTAATTTTACTAATTACATAACAAATAGTTTTTATAGTACAAAAACTTATTTATAACATGCTTTAACCAAGATAATTCCCACTGTTTTTGAAACAAAGTTCCCACTGCTTGCAATTTGCCACTGTTAGTGCAGTGGTTACCACTGCTTATGCAGTGGTTCCCACTGCTAGTTCAAGTTCCCCCTGTCTTCATTAATGGCAGACCCAAACACACCCTTAAGACCTGCTAATCCCAAACACCCCCTGTTGCTGCGTTTTAACCCCAAACGTACCCTGTTGATGAACCGAAAACCCCCCTGATGGTTGTGGTTCGCGGCTGGAAATAAAACAAAACCACCGAGACATTACCATGTCTCGGTTTTGATGCAACCACACATACACGAAACCCCATGTTTATTGTATCATGATTAACTATTTAAAAACCCATTTATTTGGATTAACAAACCTATTAATTCGTGATAATCAATGGAAAATAAAGGAAAAATGTACCTACACGAATTTAGTTAGCGAGAGGTGATTATACTCGACTTTCTTGAATAAAACAAAGCTCGAATCCCTTTTTTTTTTTTTTTTTTTTTTTTTTTTTGTGATTCGTGGCAGGGAAGAGGAGGCACAAGAAGTGGCGGCTGATTGTTTTCTAATTAGGGTTTTGTTTGAGTAGTGTATGTGTCGGCATAAAAGAAAAGAAAACCCCCGTCTGTTTTATTTCTTCACACGGGCTTGGCCCAACTCTTTTCACGAGTTGCGGCGCAAGAACCATAAGTTGCGGCGCAACTGAAGGGGCTACAGTTCATGGTGCTGCGGATCACTAGTTGCGGCGCAAGACGATGAGCTGCGGCGCAATTGATGCTACGTGTACGTTTTAAGGAACAATATCCCGCGTAAAATAATAATAAACCGCGTATTTATAAATTCTCGATTTAAAATACGGGTTTTACAATTGTACACGCAGAACACAAATGATCCTTGTGAAATGATAGTTTAAGAAGACCACGAACAAGTTCGTTTTTCGCCAAGTGATTAATAGCGTCAAAGTTAAGATGAGATAACCGTCGATGCCATAACCATGACTTAGTCTTCGATGCTTTGGAGAGAAGACATACGGGAGAAGCGGCCATCATGTCTTGTAGAGACAAAGTATACAAATTATTCCCTCGAGTACCTTTCAATAAATCAACCCCTTCCAAATTACGAATGAAGCAGGTATGCTCTCGAAAAGCAACTTCTAGGTTTGCATCACAAAATTGTCCGACAGAAAATAAGTTGTGACCGAGACCTTCCACATAATACACTCTTGAAATAATAACATTCCCAATATGATATTCACCATAACCCATTATCTTTGCAATATGATCATTTCCAAATCGAACCGTACCAAGAAACTTGCTGACGAAATTTCTGAGCTGAGAGCGATCTCCGGTCATATGCTTGGAGCAACCAGAGTCCAAATACCAGAGAACAATTTGGACCACCTGTTTTCAATAACAACAGTAGACAATGCATTGGAAACTATTGGTTCCGGAGTGTTAGCAGATACAGATATAGAATTATCAGAATTGCTAACATTTTTGAGATCCTTAGATTTCCTGCGTTTTCTAATGTGAGTTTTAGCACTAACAGGTTTTACTGTTCCAACTTTCTTAGGTTTTGGATTATTCGCGGGCACTACAGTGGGAGTAGACCTATTTAAAGGGCACTTGGTTCCTACGGTAGTGTCGGTGTTCCTAGTTAAAGTACACGCTTGTGTTTTGGTAGCCTTGGTACTCCTAGTTAAAGGGCACGCTTTCTTCGCTGTAGTGGGAGTGATCCTAGTCAAAGGGCACATATTTCCTACTATAGTGAAAGTTCTACCAGTGGGGCGCCACATCCAACCAACTTGGGTTAACACTTTCCCAGTCGGTTTCCATTCTAATCCATTTTTCCGGGCATACATCTCATTCACATGGTCAATAAGGCAAGAATCATGACGACTAGAAAACATACATTCATTGCAATTCCAACATTTCAAATTAGAATTCACAGTAGGCTTAAAACACTGCACAACCGCAGAGCCTTTAGATTTAGCTACATGATTCTTTTTATTCAAAACAGAAATAACATTCCTAGGATGGGCTTCTACTTTCTTCTTCACTTGACTACTAGATGGGGGCAAGATCCTATCATTCTTCTTGTTTCTTTTAAGCTTAGATCTTTGAGCCTTAGTAGTGGTGCTTACTCCTGTAGAAGGCAACACGGGAATATTAGAAGCTGGTTTTGATTCCGCCTTATCTTTAGTGACCAAAGTTTGAGATGGTTTAGTCCTAGGGCCCTTGTTAACTGGTGTGACGGCTATAAGGGTTCTTTTGATTGCACTAGAGGACGATGCTGAGATTGTGGCTGCGTTATCAACAACATTCTTACCTTTTAGAGTACGAAGTGTTTCCTTTAACTCAGCCAAGACCAGATTTTTATCACAAATTTGTTCCCTCAAATCAGATATTTCCACCGACTTTCGATTCAATTGTTCAATCAACGATTGATTCTGTGTAGTGGTATCAACACATGCGGGCTGTACGGAATCGAAGAGTCGTGTATTTTTCTGTTTTAAGTTATCAACTTTGGACAAAATCTTGGAAACTTGATTGTCTAGATCAAGTCTAAATCTCTCAGCTGCCTCAAGTACGCTCACACAGTTAAGCTCCTTAGATTTCTCTATTTCTATCGGCAAAGAGTTAGCAACTTTGTCACTTGGCTGACGCTATTTTGATTGTAAATTCAATCAAAAATTCTTTTCAAAATTTGCATCATCGATATTAACACCTTCGAATGACGTTTCAAAGATTTCTTGAATAAATTGTTGCTTTCATTCAAGCGAAATACAATGTGTTTGAATCTCATCAAAACGTTTTAAAAGCGAAGTATATGAATCTTGAAGCTTTAAAAATTCAGCGTCAGATTCGTGACAAGTACTATCTACCACATTATCCACAGATTCAACATTATGCACAATAGAATCATTATCAACACTTGTATTCACACAGACAGAAACTATATCATGAGACATCACTTGATTCAGAAGCAGATCATTATGGCGTGAAACCCGTTCTATTTCAAGTAAACTGTTTTCATAAGCATCTTCCATTTCATTGAAAACACGTCTAACTTCTTTTATTTCCAAAAACAAATCTTGGTCAATATTACGAAGACAAGCTTTAACATTCTTTACAAACGGAACAATTTCATCTCGAAACGCAGCTCTAGTGTGCTCAAAGTTCCATTCACCTTCCGTTATGGCCGTGGCCGTCGTACGTTCCAAAATGACCTTGTCAAAATCGGCCAAGTGTTGGTGAACCGTATTTAAGTTAACGGACGCCTTACTTACCGGTGGAATTAACTTCGTTAAATCCTTTTTGACAAGTGTAGGAGACGTACTGGGAAGATTTTCATTTGACAAACTTTGGGGCACAAGAACTGTTAATTCTGCTAATTCCTTTTGTAAGCGAATGCGTGTCTTTTTCGAAAATTGATCTTTGTTATGTTGATCATAGTCAATTGTATGGAATTTTGAAAGCATTTTAGAATGAGTTTCATCCCCAAGTGATTGTGTCTCCTCAGTACTACGAACAAAAGGTGCTTCTTTCGATTTTCCAATTATGGTCATATCATAAAGGCCGGGAATATATTCCTGAGCTTGTTTTGCATAACCGGGATTAGGTGGTAAATCTTGAAGACGCTTAAGTTCGAATTCTTTAAACGATTTAGTTAAAAGATGAACCTTTTCTGTGGAAGCGTATTGTTTTAAAAGCTGTTGTTCTTTGAATTTAAGAAGTTTGGTAGCATTAATTTCTGATTCAACCTTTTTAGACTCGAGAGTTTCGAAATCCATTTTAAGTTTCTAAAAATCATTGACAACCGACTCCTTTTCTTTTAATTCATTGGAAAGATTCTTTTAATGATTCTATTTCTTTCAAGTGTTCAATCTTTTCAAAACGAAATTGGTCAAATTCAGAACATGTTATTTTCTCTTCTTGAGGGACCATTTCAAAAGTTTTGATCTTTTCTTTATGCAACACAAGCTCAACAGTTAGGGTGGAATTCGTATCTACAGATTGTCTGAGGGCCATATACATTTGATCAGTAATATGTTTAGGCACCATTACCAAATCATGTTGAGCATAAGATTCCATACCCGTCGTAGCATTTGGTTGAGGTTCACTCAAATGTGTAGGTTTGGGTACCACATCATTTGAATTACTAATTCCCGAATGCTGTTCGAGGTTGTCATTTTCATGCCCAACTTGATGTTGGTTATCATCAATATTATTAGATGTGGTGGGTACCTCACTGATGACATCAGAACCGTAGTGAGAGAGATTAGCAACGAGAGCAGCTTGGGCAGAGTGAATGTCATCACAATCCGAATCATATGCATCAAGATCGTCCGCTTGATAAGCTGCATTAGAAGTGGAAACAACTGCAATGCCTTCAGTATCTGCTGCCCCTGGGTCTGCAAGAAATGCTAACTCCTCTGAATCCAAAATCTTCCCCTTAGACTGAGCATCAACCAAATACATCTTCTCACGAAACCATGCATCATCCCTTCTCCTTTTCGGCTGAGTGCATTCCCTAGCCATATGACCTTGTCCTCGGCAATTGTAGCAAGTCACAACCTTCTTAGGACCAATAGGACTTCCATTTCCACTAGCTTGAGAATTCACAGCTTGATTGTTCCCAGTCCTTGTAGGAGGTCCATATGAGTTTTGCCTTCCCTGAATAGGTTGCACCGTCACTTGACCATCTTGAACAGTGGCTTGTTGTCGAGGATTTGATGAGGTGCGGAGCTGATTGTTTGTTGGTGGAAATCCTCTAGTTGCAACAAGTTTTGACAAGTAGGCTGTGAGATGGTTTAGAACATCAGCTGGCGTATCATTTGGAGTAAAGACCGGTGCTTGGATTGGTGGAAGTTCATTAGAGTAGAAAGCTTGTGCTGGTTGTGCTTCTATTGGAAAATATCCTTGCTGAGGAGTATAGCCCAATGGAGAAGTGTTGGCTTGTGATGGTGATGTTTGATATGGTGGTTGCTGTTGAAAAGATTGTTGATGAACACTTTGTTGATATTCTTTCTGTGGCATCATTGGTGGTTGATAAGATGGTTGTTGTGGTTGCTGATAGATGTGTGGTGGTGGCTGCTGCAAGTATAATGGTTGTTGATAAGTATAAGCCATGTTTTGTTGAGAAGCATACATTGCAAGTGGATCATGAACTTGAGGTGTAGATAACCGAGCCTCGATCACATGGCATTCGTGTTGTTGAAGAAAAGCTTGCAGTTGATCCACATTGGTGTTATGCAAATCCTTAGCCAATTTAACATCCGTCACGTATTTTTTCCATTATGGAGGAAGAGTGTTCAAATACTTGGTGTTCAATTGAAAGGTAGGGATTGCCATGCCATAGATATTAAGCTCATTCAACAATAGGGTAAATCTCAGATAGTAATCATTGAGAGTCTCCCCTGGCACATATGCAAACTTATCAAAAGTATCATAGAGCTTACACTCTCGTTCTTGTTTAGTTAACGAGGTGCCTTGCATTAGAACACGAATTCTATCCCATAACTCTTTGGCAACTTTATGTTTGCTGACGAGTTTGTAGACATCTGGAGGAAGGGCTTGGAGAATGATGTTTGTAGCATACTTATCACATTTATCTTGAATCTTCATATCTCCAGTCAACTCACCCGTTGTGCGAGGACGAGTGGTCGTACCTTCCGTCACAGTACCATAATCTAATGGTCCATTGAGCACAGATGCCCAAATTAGATGTCCATTCTCCTTGTTCAACATATAAAGTTCCATACGAGAAGCCCATTCCTCATACATAGTCTTCACCAACATTGGTGGACGATTATCCGTACCCGAGAGGATGGACTTATCCGTAAGAGATGTATACTCCATTTCAATAAGTTAAGATTTACAAAGTTGATCGAACAATGAAATAAGGTTAAGTGTTTTTGTGTTGAAGTCGAGAAACAATGTTAAAATCCCTTAAAATATGTTCTCGAAAAACCAAAAATTCCAAGACAAAATTACACACGATTCGAAATTTTTTATGGAATAATTTTTGGATTGTCGGAATGTCTAGATCGGAATACCAGATCGGAATGTCAGATCGCAAAGTCCAGATCGCAAAGCAAGGCTGTCGAAATGTTTAGATCGCAAAGTCCAGATCGTAATGATTCAGATCGCAATGAACTATCGGAATACTCAGATCGCAATACCCAGATCGCAAAGTAGCTGACAAAATTCGAGCAGAGTAACGACATAAAATACTTCCTTATACCCGTCGGAATCTCAGATCGCAATAGCTATCGGAATGATTCAGATCGGAATAAGTGATAAAAATCCAACGATCGCAATGTAGAAACCTAACCCTTTCCGATGGTTAAGTTATTGCGATGGAGGCCCAAGTACAGTTTGTACTTTCCGATGGATCTTTCTGCTAGAATTTCGGAATGAAGAACAAAGCCTTTTTTTCGCACTTTTGATCCAAGAAAACTGATGTTTTAATGAAAACCAAGATACCAAGAACACTCTTAAGCACGAATCCCTATGTTACACTACTTTAAACTTCGATCCAACACAAAAAAATTGGAAGATTTCGGCAAAAACAAACCTATACTCCACGAATTGTTTTGAAAACAAAACGCAACACAAGAACAAACCTATATTTCATCCCAAGCTCTCTGATACCATTTGAAGATTTGTAAATCTATGCTTATGTTTTTAGAGAGAGAAAGAGATAGAGAGATGGTGGATTTCACACTTTAGAGAGAGAAAGTTAAAAGGAACTATGTGTAAAATAATGAAAAACCACACCCCTCTCCATCTAAGGAGAGGGTTTATATACCCAAGCCCTTGTCATGGGCTTGGGCTTACATTTGGGCCGGCCTACACATGTTGTAGGCTAGGCTTGTTGTTGTTTGTTAAGTAAAGACATGTAACTAAACTACGAGCTATTACATGGACTATCGTTGGAGTGACCGATCCTTCTTAATACGTAAAACGTATTTCCAACAATCTTAATGATAAAATACTCGTTTGGATAATAGGTTGTCTTAAGCCAATGAGATACAAAATGCTACCAAACCTACTTAGTCTAACAACTTTTACATTCGCTCCCTTTATATCTCGTCTACAATCATTTCTCTTCCCGGTCTACCTTGATTAAAATATTTAACTCTTTTATAAAGCATTTTAGAAATTATTAAAAAGTACTTGAAATTTTAAGTTACATCTACTAATGCATTATGTACAAACAACATAAGCTTAAAAAACTAAAATAGCAAAATTTAGCACCTTATTAATACAAACATAATTTAATACTCACGTTAAAACTAAATAGTAATACATAATAATAATTAATATTATAAAAATGTTAATACTATTTAATAATATATAGTTAAAACACCTCATTACTTGAAAGTATAAGTATATATAAATTATACAACAACTAAAAGCGTATATCTTCAAAAATATACATCTGTTGTCTACCTAGAATGATAATGTATTTAGCTTTAAAAAACAATTGTGCCAATGGGTTCAACCAGAAATCGAAGTCATCATGGGTTCGGCTAGCCAATTACATCACATTATCATTTTTCGAAATGCCGTTGTAAGAAAAACGTAAAATTAAAATTAAGTTTTCCAAAAATTATGTTACAGGTTATTCGCCGCCGCAACTCGCAGATATTCTACTCCTCCCCTTAAAATCTCGATTCAACCACAAATATACAATTAGTAATGTTTCGCACACCACTGTTATTATCACGTCTTCTTTTTTTACTTCAAAAGATGCTACTTAGTATTAAATTGCTAAAATAGATGTATCCAAGCATCATACCCAACTGTTTGCAATATTCTTTGAAAACCTACAATCACAACTAAAAAAAGTGAACCATAAGAATTAGATCTGACTGTTTCAACTCATTTTCTTACGAATGGGCTGATCTGGGACATGTTTTAACCTCTAAAATCGCTAAAATGAAACCGAAAGATAAATGTTCACAACGAAATTTCCTTCACTACAATCTGAATGTTCCCTCTCACGTTTTGCAGCTATGAGCCTATGACATACATTTGGACCAAATTGCTAACGAAATCCAACCCCACATTTGAGTAATTTATATATCATCATAATCAACTTGGTATATCAAATGATTTTGAAGGTAATATTGATAGCATGCAAATCGCCTTTGAAACAAAATGGTGCATGTGATCCATCTTTACTAAAACGTTCTCCGTTGTGCTACAATTCTTGTATTTCTTACATAATATTTTATCAAAAGTGTTGACTTTAATCTACCCTATTTGTAAATTTTACATAAACCAATGATTGGTGAGTTTACATTCACCTAAATCAACAACAGTAAATTTCAAACAAAGAACTTGCATCTTGCTCTCCTCTGATAGGTCTTCAACCACATTCTTTTGACCTGCCCATTCTTTAATTCTCTTGTCAGCCATTGTGGCCTAAAAAACACAATATTCACATGTTAAAATTGTTCAAACTATAAAAAATTGTTTAATAATTATCATGTAAGCTTAAGAAGTAATTGATGTAAATATGTTGTACCTCTTTGTTCCAGTTGGTACTGTAACAAATCCAAAACTCTAGGTATGTACACAGTTCCAGTCAACATACCGACACATATAACCTCCAATATACTCACTTCTTAGTTATATGTTATATTTATATAAACTGTTAACCAGTTTATGAGTTAGGATTATTACCAGTATGCCTTAATATGAGACGAATCCCAAAAGAATTCCCAATTGCACGCTGTTAGAAATACGTTTTAACGTATATTAGAAGTATCGGTCACTCCACAATATGATTTATGTTGTAATAGCTCGTAGTTAGTAATTAGTTGTTAGTTGCTTATTAACTTAAGTAAGAACCGGTCCATGGGCTTGTCATGGACCGGCCCAAGCCCAATGTTAGGCTTGGAATATAAATACCCCTTTCCACTAAGGAAAGGGGTTGGTTGTTGTTCCATTTACACTTTCATATTAATAAAATCATTCACATATTCTCTCACTTTCTCTCTCTAGTTTCTCTCACTAGAAAACATCAACCCACTTCATAGATTCATAGGTTATCAATATTCTACATTTGGTATCAGAGCTATGGGGTGATTAAAGGTAAGGATTGTGTTGCTTTTTTAGTTTTTGAATCAATTAGTGATCTTTAGAAAAAATCAATCTTGAATCTTGTTATTTTTGGTGTTTTTGTTATTGGGATTGATTGATAAGGATTAGGTTTAGCTTATTTTGGTAAAAATCATAAAACTTTTTGTGGTTTTGGATCAAAAATCGGAGTTAATAGCTGCTTTTTAAGTCTCGGAAACAATTTTTCCAGAATTTTCCGAATAGGGATTCCGAATAGGGAGGATTTTCAGTATAGAAGGTTTATTCCGAATAGGGGTTCCGAATAGGAGAATATTCCGAATAGCAAAAGTTTCCGAATAGAAGAATTTTTTCCGAATAGAAGAATTTTTCCGAATAGCCGTTTTTTCCGAATAGCAACTACTTTCCGAATAGCCAATTTTTCCGAATAGCCAAAGACTTTCCGAATAGCCAAAATTCTTTCCGAATAGACAACAATTTTCCGAATAGCCAAAATTTTTCCGAATAGGAGGTGTTTTTCCGAATAAGCCAAATTGCCAAGATATTCCAAATTGAAGAAAATATTCCGCATAGGGGATTTTCCGCATAAGGGTTATTCTGCATAGAGTTTATTCCGAATAGGGCATTTTCAGCATAGGATTATTCCGATTAGGCATTATTCCGAATAGGGTTTATTCTGAGTTTGGGTTATTCCGTATAAGCAAGTTCAAGGGGTATTTGAGTTTTTTCGACGATCTTTAGTGGATTTAATCACAACACAAATTCTCAACCTTTCTTCACTGCTCGATCAACCGATAATCTTTGAGTCTGTTAAGTGATCACAATGAATCCAAGTTCATTAATGCCTCAGATGACATCTCTTACGGATATCTCGATCATAACGGGGACGGATAGTCGTCCACCGATGCTTATTAAAGAGGTGTTTTAAATAAAACGAATCATGTTAAGACTAAAAGCTCTGCGCCTGTGCAGCAGCCTAAACCATTCGTGAATTCTGATTTAAATTGTTGGAATTGTAATGAATGTATGTTTTCCCAGCGTCATGATTTGTGTCTGATTGATCACGTTAATGAAATGAATGCTATTAAGAATGGTCTTGAATGGAAGCCAATGGGTAGAACTCGTGCCCAAGTTGGCTGGCAATGGCGTCCCACTGGTAGGACCTTTACACTAGATGGTAAAATGTGCCCTTTAACTAGGAATGCATCCATTGAGGTTAGGTCTGAGCGTCCTTTAGTTAGGAACACTCGCACTCAAGTATGGAAACAGCGCCCTTTAATTAGGTCAGCCCCCACTATAGTGCCTATCAGTGAAGAAATACCTCAGGATTTAAGCCAACTAGAATCTACACCACCAATTAAGAAGAAGAAGGCTAGGAAGTCTAAGAAACCTAGAGTTAGCAAATCTAAGATTATTAAATCTGTACCTGCTAATAACAAGGAACACTCAGATTCCGATACCTCTACATTGTCTTTGTGTGGTGATATTTTCAGGTGGTCCAAATCATCCTGTGGTATTTGGACTCCGGTTGTTCAAAACATATGACCGGAAATCGCTCGATGCTCCGAAATTTCGTCAGCAAGTTTCTTGGTACGGTTAAATTTGGGAATGATCATATAGCAAAGATTATGGGGTATGGTGAATATCAGATTGGAAACGTGACGATTTCTAGGGTATACTATGTAGAAGGTCTTGGTCATAACTTATTCTCAGTAGGACAGTTTTGTGATTCCAACCTTGAGGTTGCTTTTCGACAACACACTTGTTTCATCCGCAACTTGGAAGGAAAAGATTTGTTGAAGGGATCTCGTGGTGCAAATCTATATACCTTGTCCTTACAAGACATGATGGCCGCTTCTCCAGTATGTCTTCTCTCTAAGGCATCTAAGACCAAGTCATGGTTATGGCATCACAGATTATCTCATCTTAATTTTGATGCTATTAATCATTTGGCTAAAAACGAGTTAGTTCGTGGTCTTCCAAAGCTTAAATTTCACAAGGACCATTTATGTTCCGCGTGTTCAAGGGGGAAGAGCACCAAGAAATCTTACAAACCCAAAGCTGAAGACACTAATCAAGAAAAACTTCATCTTTTGCATATGGATCTTTGTGGGCCGATGAGAACTGAAAGTGTGAGCGGTAAGAAATTCATTCTGGTAATTGTGGATGATTTCTCAAGGTTTACATGGGTTAGATTTCTACGTACAAAGGATGAAGCTCCGAAGGCTATCATTACTTTTCTGAAATTCATTCAGGTACGTTTGAATACCACTGTCCGCCGTATTCGTACAGACAATGGTACAGAGTTCGTCAACCAGACTCTTCGTGATTATTATGAAGGAGTTGGTATATCACATGAAACATCCGCTGCACGCACTCCACAACAAAACGGTGTCGTTGAAAGACGGAATCGTACACTTATGGAAGCTGCTAGGACCATGCTTATTTATGCGAACGCTCCATTGTTCTTGTGGGCAGAGGCTATTTCTACTGCATGTTTCACCCAAAACCGTTCTATCATTCGGAAACGCCATGGAAAAACACCTTATGAGCTTCTACATGACCGCAAACCCGATGTTTCATTTTTCCATGTGTTTGGTGCTCTGTGTTATCCAAACATCAATAGTGAGAACTTGGGTAAGCTTCAACCAAAAGCCGATATAGGTATTTTCATTGGTTACTCACCGTCCAAAAGAGCATACCGAATCTATAACCGTCGTCTTGGCAAGATTGTAGAAACTATGGACGCAGATTTCGACGAGCTGACAGCGATGGCTTCTGAGCAACACAGCTCTGAACCCGCGCTTCATGAGATGGGAACCGGTGCTATAAGTTCCTGATTAGTTCCCAACAATCCTACTTCTACATCATTTTTACCACCATCAAGGCCCGAGTGGGATAAACTGTTTCAACCATTGTTTGATGAATTCTTCGATCCCCCGACTGATGAAGTTCCAGCACCTGTAGTAATTGCTCCAATACCTGAAGTGGTTGCTCAAGTTAATGAACCTTTATCTAATGCATCTACAATTCACATTGAACCGGATGCACCTTCACCAAGTGATTCTCAAACTACACCTGAATCATCACCCCTACTTGTGCCTAATGATGTAGAAGAGGATTCTACTGATCACGACTTGGAATATGCTCACTTGCAAGAGCTTCCTTTCTTTGGTGTAGCGATCCCTGAAAATCCTTCAGCCGCGTCTACCTCAGAAGAAGCTCCTTCTATTGTTCACTCCAGACCACCTAGGATTGAAAACCATAGCACTAAATGGACAAAAGATCACCCAATTAGGAATGTTATTGGAGATCTAGATCGACCAGTCTCTACACGCCATCAATTACAAGAGAGTGCACTATATTGTTACTTTGATGCATTTCTCTCTGAAGTTGAACCCAAAAATTGGCAGCAGGCTATGACCCAATCATCTTGGATTGAAGCTATGCAGGAGGAACTAAACGAATTCCAACGACTTGAAGTATGGGAATTGGTTCCTCGCCCTGACAAGGTTAACATCCTTACTTTGTTATGGGTTTATAAGGTTAAACTTGATGAGATGGGTGCGGTATTGAAGAATAAAGCTAGATTGGTCGCTAGAGGATATAAACAAGCCTTGGGTATAGACTTTGAGGAATCTTTTGCTCCTGTGGCTAGATTGGAGGCGATTAGACTATTTCTTGCGTTTGCTGCTCATATGAACATGATCGTCTATCAAATGGATGTGAAGACGGCATTTTTGAACGGTGAACTAAGGGAAGAAGTTTATGTTAGTCAACCGGATGGGTTCGTCAGTACGGAGTCTCCTAACCATGTGTACAAGCTTAAGAAGGCTCTCTATGGGTTGAAACAAGCTCCACGCGCGTGGTATGATCTCCTGTCAACATATCTCATGTCAGAAGGCTTCTCCAAAGGCAAAGTGGACCCCACTCTATTCACTCTCAAGGACGGCAACGACATGCTTCTGGTACAAATTTATGTTGATGATATAATATTTGCTGCCACTAACATAGAATTGTCTAAACAATTTGAGAAGATAATGTCCACACGCTTTCAGATGTCGATGATGGGAAAAATTTCATTTTTCTTAGGATTACAGATTTCTCAGAATCCCAGAGGCATCTTTATAAATCAATCCAAATATGCTCTAGAATCTCTTAAGAAATATAACTTTGAAAATTGTGACCCCGTAGACACTCCAATGGTGGAGAAATCCAAGTTAGATGAAGATCGGAATGGGACTATTGTCGATCCAAAACTTTACCGTGGGATGATCGGCACCCTTCTATATCTGACTGCTAGCAGGCCTGATTTGCAATTTGCTGTATGCATGTGTGCCCGGTATCAGGCTCGGCCTACCGAAAAGCACCTACATGTAGTTAAAAGGATCTTTCGGTATCTAAAAGGAACACTTCATCGTGGTCTATGGTATCCGAAAGATTCCTCGATTGCTTTAATATCATACGCAGATGCCGATCATGCTGGATGTCAAGACACGAGGCGTAGCACTTCTGGATCTGTGCAACTCCTAGGAGATAGATTGATCAGTTGGTCTTCAAAAAGGCAGAAAAGCGCTGCAATTTCTAGCACGGAGGCTGAATACATCGCCATGTCCGGTTGTTGTGCTCAAGTCCTTTGGATGAGATCACAACTAACTGACTACGGTCTTGGATTTAACAAAATCCCGATGTATTGTGACAACAAGAGCGCCATTGCCCTTTGCTGCAACTATGTTCAACACTCCCGGGCCAAGCACATAGACATTCGCTACCATTTCATTAAGGAGCAGGTGGAAAACGGAGTGATCGAGCTGTATTTTGTCACTACTGAGTACCAGCTGGCGGATATGTTCACCAAAGCCTTAGATCGAGGACGAATCGAGTTTTTGATCGACAAGCTTGGCATGAAATCATTCACCCCAGCGACTCTCAAAGAGTTGGCAGAAGAATCAGCTGAATAGTCGTGGTAAACTATTCAGAGTATCCTTTGTTCGTGATCATGTATATTATAGTAAATATATAAACCACAAAAGAAAATACAAAAATATAAAACCAAGAAAAACCATAAAAAATATAAAACCAAGAAAAACCATAAAAATTATAAAATCAAGAAAAACCAAAAATATTTTTCGTTTAAATCGGGCATGTCTTTTAGTACGGTAATATTTACGGCCTTAGAAATGTCGATTAATATTGACACGGTGCCATAAATAGAGTCCGTATAAAAGTTGTACATTTTTAAAACATCCCCATTATGGCTTGTAGTTATTTCTGACTGCAACCCGGTTTTCATATTAAAGTCACGTATTTCCTTGGAAAACGTTGGCTCACAACGGGAATTAATTTTCTCGGGCGTGATTTACAAGCCAAATCATGCAAAGAGATCAAGTTTACTTTACAACTTGGTCTAACACGAATTTGTGTACGTCTCAGTGCATTAATTTGTTAAAATAAGAGAAATCTTATTGACACCACGAATCAAACTTTTTCAAGATATCAATTGGGAAATGTTTTTCATCATCATGTGCCTCGTTAAACAATGACTACAGCTCTTTAAATAGAAAACGGGTCATCGTTTAAGGGGGAGAAAATGTTTCATCATCTTTCACATCAAAAAGATCTTCAAAAGTTTTCAAGGAAACTCACAAAGCTTAATAGTTAATGGTTGGATTGCTTTGGCATTTGTATTGTTGTTGCTTATAAGTTTGTCGTGGATAGTTTTGTGCTTGTGTTAAGTTAAGTTAATCACTAAGGCTCGGATAGTTAACATAAGATAGGGTCAAAGTGACAAGTGTTAAAACTTGGTACACAAAAGAATGTTGAATGAAGCAAAAAGAAAATTTGAGGGGGCAAAGTTGACAATATGTCTAACTTGTGGAAAAGTTGACCTAGTCAAAACCTTCCCCCCCGTTTCTATTCTTTCACTGTTCCCTATCTATCTTAGCCGCCATTGATAATCAAACACACATTCACGAAAATCAAACAAACACGAAACAATCAACATCTTCTAGATCAGATCTTCTTCAAAAAGGTAATCAATCGGTTTAATCATTCCTGCACAACAAGTTAATTAACTGTTTAAATTGGAAACAATCAAAATCAAATTACTGCTTAAATAGGGTTAATTAATTTGGGGGTTTTGCTTGGGTTATATTCAGAATTGACCTATTTGCCCAGATTTGTCCTTTAGAACATTTGAATCACTGAATGATGCTATCATGGAGGATGATAAGTTGTTCAAAACATTTGGAAGTGTGGTACCCTACCACATTCTCCCTGAGGAAGAACGGGAAGAGAGTGAAGAAGAAGAAGGTACTGGTGGAGAAGAGGAAGAAGAAGAAGAAGAAGAAGAAGATAATAATGATGATGATGATGAGGATGATGAGGATCAGAATGATGAGGATGATTATAATGATAAGGATGATGAAAATGAGGATGAGGATGATGATGATGAGGATGCAGATGATGATGATAATGATGGTAATGATGGTGGTGATGGTCACCAGGAGAGTGTTAAGGGGAGCAATGCGGATAAAGGTGAACAGCGTGAGAAAGGGGATAAGGGTGCCAGCTCAAAGAAAGTGGTTAAGTCTGGCACCAAATCCAAGAAAGATGCAGCACCAAAGGAAAAATCTACATCCACGGAATCCAGACGATCGAAGTGGCGCCATGATGTGAATGCCACTACAGGGTCATCTATTCCTGGTACATTTATCCATGCATCAATACCTGTTACCACTAACCCTGTTAGTTCTATTGTTGTTGCCCCTGTGATTGCAGAATCGGTAACCGAACCTGAAGCTGCTCAACACTCACCCGTCCATGACACTGCTGAAATGCCTGAATCTGAACAAGCAGATGTTCACGTCTCCACTCCTCTACAACAAAACCCACAATCTACTATTCCTGAACCAAGCACAAAGGACTGGGAGGACACGTTGGAGATCGACGACACTGCTCCACCACAGGCTTGGATCACGGCAGCGGCGCAGTATGATCCGATCACCGACGCCGACAAAGATGTCTTCTATCTTCGTATCCGAAGTCCGATTGACTTATGTGCATTTCTTGCTCATGAGTATAAGACTTCGGTTACTCCATCTTTGGTGAAGAAAGTACTGAAGGATAAAAGACTTCGCGCCAAAACCCGGTTGACCCAAATGGAGTTCGAATATTATGCCGAGGAGATCCTGAAGGCTCTGAATACCGTTCAACGGCCAGGTCTTCATGAATCAGAAAGAGCTCCACCTCCAATGGATCAAGATAATCAGATTGCTCTTGACTTCTTTGTCACCAATGATCTGGTATATCTACTGAAGGGGTCATCAAAGTACGCAACATCCCTGACCTTGCTGAAAGCTGCCAACTGGGGGACAATACCCTTTATCGAGGAAAAGGTAAACCGACTCTGGGTCCCTAAGATAAATCGTAATTATGATATGTATGCTGTCATAGGTGCATCTCATTGGGACGAACGAGTCCGAAGGGCGTACAGGGGTTGCTGCTTGGTCAATTCTGGAAGCAATGTTAGATCCGACATCCGCATCTCCAGCATCTTAGGAATGAAAACTGAAGCCAAGAATGGCTATTATCATGTGACAGAGATTCGTTTGAAAAGGGAGGATGACAGGGAATACAAAATCCAGCAGGGAGATTTTTCCATCATTCGCCTTGAGGATATCGAAGATATGCTGCTTCTAATGACCAGAGATCAACTCACACATATTCCTCGTGAAGACCTCATTGCTTTGAATACAGCACTTCGTATGTTCACACGAAGCGTTGTCATCAAGACACGAGTTGAAGATCTTCAGTTGGGAGTCGAAAGCTATCAAAGGAAGCTCAACCTAACCCGTCCAGTGAATCAAGTGCTACCTCAACATGTAGAAAGATGTCCCTATACCGGCATTTCTGTCCCGAATTACGGCATTTTCTACTTGAACAGTCGAGGTTTGATGAAGTTTATGAGGGTGGGGGAGCTCCACAAGTATAGTGATGGAACTCTTATACAAGTCAGAGGAAAGTTGGAGCATCTGAACTCGGGTAGGACTTTGCCAGAAATGACGGAGGATTGGCATCCAGGTTACCGGCAGATGGCGAAGTACGTGATCAAGAAGATCGATCAAAAGCTCCGTGAACGTAGATTGATGAGGAGTTTGGAAAGATTCGTGGGTGGTAGACCATATGGAGTGCACTACAGGACACTGCAACGATCCATCTAAAGGGTCGTACATTTCAGGTTACTCTATATTGGTATTATTTGTGAATATGTATATTTGTGAATAATGTGCTTTAATGGCTTGTTGTAGTGTTAAGGTATGATAATTTTTCAAGAATTTCTCACGAGATTCTAAATCTTTCAAAATATATCATACTAAAGCACTACAACTATCCCTTATTAACTTAAGGGGGAGCAATAACTTGTTCTATGGCCAAACATCGATTTCATTTTTACCCAAAGACCGGTTAATCCATTCAATATCCCAAATATTAATGGTTAACATTTTGGATAAGGGGAGAAAATGGGATTAAGGAGACTTAAGTGATACTTGGCTAAAAGATGAAAAAGACTTAATGATAATCCAACTTAATATGTGTTAAGCACGTGTTAAGGGGGAGCGTTTTTGATGAACAAAACACCTAAGGTACAAAACTTTTGATTTCAATATCACAAGTACCTTATGTGATTTTCAATGATTTTTCATGGTGGCAATTCCTTCCCAAAACATGCTTAATTCACGACGGATGTGGTGACAAAAGGGTGGTAGGAATAGGTTTAGTCCAATGATTCATCAGAACCGATGGAATCTTCCCAAGGACAATTCCCTAGATAGAATTAGAAGTCCTAGGAAAGATGGAGAAAGAATGTGAACGTAGCTGAATGCCGACCAAGTACTTAAGCTAGCACTGGAACAATCACAACAAGGTGCTAGTGATGACGTATTGGTAAGCATTGAAGGGGTTGAAGAATGAAAAAGAAATGTAAAGATAAAGGGTGTAAAGAAAGAAGCCCTCCTTACAACTTTAGGCAGAAACCGGGTCAATACATATGCTATTGAGGTCATTTTTGCTAATGATTCTCGGTATTGAAGAAAGACATCATGGACCCAGTGATGCAATGCACAACCCTTCCCCAGCTAACTCAAATATCTCTCAAAAGGTATTTGTTTTAATCACACGGAGATCAACACGTTATCTATTGGTTTATTCACTCCGAATAAACTGGTATTGAAAAGGTGGCACTCCTCTCCAGCCATCGCTCACTAAATCAAAACGCACAATCGAGTCTAGAGCCAAGAGATCATCAAAAGTCTCATTAGGACACTTTCCATTTATTCCTTGCTTTCTCACACACTGTGAAAAGTAAGAGATTTTCATGAGTCCTACGCAGTATTCCTGTAATATTGCCAGAACATCCGAGTAATACGCAAGTATTACAATGAAGATGGAAATCCTGCTTGAGCCAACATCAAACAAGCTCATGGTAGGTTACACGTGCGGTTCTTTAAGAACCAATCTTGTGAAAAACTGGAAGGTAACAGTGGTTTAATTCTTAATTGAACTTAAACTCGTTTCAGGCCTCTTCGCATTATCATATGATCTTGCCAGAACACTCAGAGTGACTCTTTATTGACCACAGTGACGAGTGGAAATCCTTCTAGTGTTAACATCAAACAACACTTGGTAGGTGACGTGCAAGATTCTTTATGAATTGAGCTCGTGACAACTGGAAAGCAACGATGGTGAAAATCTTAATTGAAATTCACTTGTTCCAGGTTTCATGAATTGACGGCTTTTAAATCACAAGGATAATTTATCCAAATGATTCACTCTTTATGTTCGCAGTCAGCTTTGGACGGTCGAATAAAGAGAACGGGTTTACCCGCGAAATCCTGTCAGGAAGTTACTTAATTGAAACTATCCGTCACGGGTACGATATCTAATATCGTCCAACGGTCTTCACCGACCGGAGGTAAAATGCTACCGAATTAGAATAAAATGTTCAAAGCCATTTTATTCGTGTCGTTGCTGTGTACCTGTTAAAGACGGTGGCGTTGCTGTGTACCTGTTGAAGACGGTGGCGTTGCTGTGTACCAGTGAAGACGGTGGTGTTGCGGTGTACCTGTAAAAGTTGTTCCCACATGCTTATGTCTTTTGCAACAAAGTTCAGCAAAAATTCAAGAAAGTTCAAGATGAAGTCTTCCGCTGTACCAAACTCTGAAGCTTTCGAGAATTCAACAAAAAGACGTAAGTGTGTGGAACATGAAGTCACGAGGAGGCAAAGTTCACAAGAAAGGCAAAGATCGCACGTGAAAGGCCAAAGAACAATGCTCTCAAGTCAAAGCCAAAAAGATCAAATCAACATATTCACAACAAAAGAAAGAAAAGAAGAAAAGACTACGAGCTAAAGAACGAAGACTTAGTATAGTATGCTAGGTTTAGAACTTTGTAACGTGGAGTGACCTCCCTTAGGGGGAGATTGTTAGAAATACGTTTTAACGTATATTAGAAGTATCGGTCACTCCACAATATGATTTATGTTGTAATAGCTCGTAGTTAGTAATTAGTTGTTAGTTGCTTATTAACTTAAGTAAGAACCGGTCCATGGGCTTGTCATGGACCGGCCCAAGCCCAATGTTAGGCTTGGAATATAAATACCCCTTTCCACTAAGGAAAGGGGTTGGTTGTTGTTCCATTTACACTTTCATATTAATAAAATCATTCACATATTCTCTCACTTTCTCTCTCTAGTTTCTCTCACTAGAAAACATCAACCCACTTCATAGATTCATAGGTTATCAATATTCTACACACGCCAAAGAGGAAGTAGCATGCAATACATCCCAAAGAAGACAATCTTAAGGAAGGCAATCTTAAGCTTGTACATATAAAAAAGGTAAGTACATATCAAGAGTAAAGAAGAAAGAGCATACTCCTGTACCACTTGTTTAATTTTGTGGTCTTAATGACACTTACATGGGAAAAGGAACCCAACAGCAGCTAATCCAACATTTGAACTTGTTAAAATCAATATTATTTAATTCTCATCTTAGAAAATTTCATGGAGGCTGGTGCTGCTTTATGTCCATTAGGAGTAACAAACTCACCAGTAAATCAGACCCTGAAAATTTAAATTCAGCACCGCCTCCAACTTCCGTTTCACCAGGTACTGTTAAATATTGTGCTTGTAACTGTGTCATATATTGTTGATTATGTTAACTGGTTAAAATACGATACCTATGGGGATAGAGGATTGCAGATGTGAAAAATATGTTTAGCTCGGCATTTTTCCATCTTAATCTTGCAGTAATTGTGTCACGGCTGAATCAACAATTAGCGATGACAATGTTTCTCCTGCAACTATAAAAGTTGTAAGATGAACAATCAAACCCCTATTTGTTATACTACTCGTCATTTAATCACCGTGTCGTGTATATCATTTAATTAAACCCCTATTTGGCTTTATGAAGTTAGAATAACTACCTTTCCTACAACTCTTATCATTGTCCTTCATATTTGTCATGTGCCTCTTGGTCGTAAAATATGTAAGTTGTCCCGAGTTACATATATAAACATAAACATAAACTTATAAGCATTGATCCATAAGGAATAGAATAACGTTGCAATGGAATAAGAAGATTTGAACCTAAATCAAGAATCGTAAGAGATCCTGATATCCAGTGGTTTGAAGGTTTTGCAACATCACCAAAAGCTGACATTATACCTTTAACGGAGGATGCTGCTGCAACAACTGTACATCCTTCTTCAAGTGAACCAAAATCAAAAATAAAATAATTTTAGATTTTTCTTCATGTGTGATATAATTTTAGATTTTACTTAACCTCGAATTGTCAACACATATCATATATCTTGAAGCTAGGTATGGGTGAAAGCGCAGTGGTGCTTTGTTTATAAACTGCGTGAAAAAAAAATGTCACAATAATTGTTCACTGAGCATAACTACAAAAAAACTGTAGAGGGCCTTTTCGATTTCAAAATAAAAAGTATCCAAACAAATTAGCACTAATCTTGGCTTAGCATATAACTGCAAAAGATATCCAGCTGGCCTTTTCGATTGGAAAATAAAAAAATTTCCAGACAATCGCAATGTATTATCAGATCAATGTATTACCTTTCTTCAAGTTTTCTTTTGCTTGTTTCACATCGTTGTGAGCATTCTAGGGACAGTTTCCATGGAATTGAGACCTTGGAACAACAGTTTAGATGCGTATGGAATACACACCTGCACACGCATAGCATTTAGTTATATATGTTTCTACCCAATTTGGGTGGGGGGTCGGGCATGTTAAGTAATGGGGACATTCTGGCACAGGAAGATCTATCGGACTCTAAGGTTAAAAACACATATTTTTGTCCCAATATATAAAATCTTCATAGATAATGTGAAAAGATATTAAATTGTTTTAAAAATAATATGCTTTTTAAGTGAAATACTCATTTGATTATCAAAGACAAAATGAAAGAGAAATGACATGTCACCTGAACAATGTCGGGTTTGTTCTTACATAGTCTGTACTCAAAATAGTTCTGTTTGAGATTAGCAATAGCAATCCAGCCACAACGCTCACAGCCACGAACTCTATACATCAGTGTGTTCAAAGAGTCTATCTTAAAGAGAAGGGCCAAACCATGAGAAATAATACAATCTCATTCCGTCCCTTCCAAACTGAAGCCCAACGTCACATGATCGTCCCTTAGCTGGCTTTCAGGTCAGAACCTGAACTTGACCACATACACCTGAATGGATCTTATCGTCCACCATATGCTTCATACTTTGGTTGTAAATAGCCTGCAAGAGGTAACCGTAAAAACATTCAAATATTCAAGGGAAATTACGATTTTCCTTGTATGAAATTGACAGTTAAAATTAAGATCATTTGGTTAGGTTAAGCAAAGAAAGTGTTATGACACTCTAGATTCAGGTACTTACCAATTTGATTTTACTATAAAGATTGGTTCACAGATGGTGCTGTAGCTCCCTCAAGTCATAATGTCATAGTCTCCATCTTCATTTTATCCTTTTCATTGGACATGCCCAACTTTGTTGTTCGGTTGCAATTAAAGTTGTTGTCATTCCTGCTACGTTTTGAAGTTCATTTTCAGTAATTTTCCTCGGTGCCGTTTGCGTCCCAACTATAAGTAATGATGCTGCGGCAAGGTCAACATGACTGCAGTACAGAAAATTAATGCCCATGATTGGCTAGTGAGATAATTAAATAAGTATGAAACATGCCAAATGAGCAAATATTGATGTTGCTATGATATTGGACAACTATCTTAAAACTTGCAGGATATAGTGATAACAGACCTTGAGAAAATGTGCATTCGTGTTATATGACCAGAACACTTTTATTGAGATACAACGACCATGTTTACGAAACCCTATTTATTGATAAACGTAGCCACCGCTGAAAGGTATAGTAAGCTATATGTGCGAAATAAAAAGGATACTTCCATCTCCACTCTGGTTAATAGCATTCCTGAAAAGATATCTCTTGGAATGTTACTACATCTAAAGTACAACTCAACCTACATATAGAAAGCATATAAAAAAGGGTAAAACTCAGAAAAAGAAAGCCATGGACTTTCAAGTTTTGAATGATCAATTGATTATTGGTCAAATACATGTAGCTAATTAACACGTGAAAGCATATAAAAAGGGTAAAACTCAGAAAAAGAAAACTATGGACATTCGTGTATCGTGTGATCAACTCCCTAAATTCATATTATAAACTTATGAAACAGAATGAACACCTTCTTGAATATTGTAAGCCTTACACTTGCAACAATTAAAAAAAAGAATCTTTTTAGCTAATAATCATTTGAATGGTAAATAGGACCTTTTGGTTGAGTTTTATAAATAGATAAATTTAACATTCAACAGACCCGAGTATATAAGCTGTTTGTTTCAGACACAAATAATAAGCAGAACCTAATATCTACACATCTATAGTAAAATAAAACTCTAAAGTAATGGGAACATAGTTTCGTAAAAAATAATATGCGTACATAGTTCCTTAGAAGCCATGATCTTCGGTAGCAGCACCACCAGATATGACATACGTGGAGCGTCTTTGGAAATTTTGATTGCTTTACGTCTCATTCAAAGGTAATGGCATATCCTTGTTGAATAAAGCGTTCTTGTTGGTATAGAGAGAATGAGTTAGATAAGAGACAAATCCAAATCGGTTACACATGTTGATCAATGGCCTTCCATGAGGAAGCTTGGTTTCCATAAAAAATTTGTCGACACAACATAAAGCACATTCTACAAATCAATCACAATAAAAGTTATAACGAACGTATAAAACAAATTCCTGTATAACATTACACACAACATAAAGCGCATTCTAAAAATCAATCAGAATACATATACAAAATCAAACTCATTTTACCTTTTGCTCAATTTCATTCTCTCTCTGCACAAAAACATAACTGTCGCCAGCAGCTTCTGTTATCTCTGGTTTAATCTTATAGTAATCAGACCCGAATACCTTCTCTAGTTTCTCCTGTAATGCAGCGTCTGTAAATCATTACAATATACAATAACCATTCAAATATAGGTCATAACAATATTAATTAGATAATAGCTACTTAAGGAGTGTTTGGATTAACTTATTTGAAAATAGAAAAGCACATAAGCTCATTTTGTCCCGCTTATGAGCTTAACCTTATGGACTTCTTTAAGTCCATAAGCTTAACTTCATAAGCTCATAACCAGACATTAATACCCATGAACCAAAAAATCATTAGTAATAACATCGCTGGTGAATCAGTATAGAATGGTAATAATACACATTATTATATCACTCAAATGAATATGTCATTAAGTGTATCACCACTCGTGTCCTCTACAGTCCTGGATGCCACTTTTATGTCTCACAAACAGCTGAACTACTGGATTGATGCAAGAAGTTAAAAGTTTGAACATTATGAATTCAAAAAAAGGAATGTAAATCAAGTTATATGAACATATAATAAGAAGTGCTAACCACCACTTTCTCTACTCTCTGTACACATAATGTTTTCTAAGAGAATGTATTCATCTCTCAAACCTCAAGGTGAGATCGGTTATTAGATACTAATAACAAACAAACAGCTTACATCGGGATTTAAAAGACAATTTATCTATTCCAAATAGCTTAAAAAAACTTACCATGCTCTATGACAGGTGACAAATAGTCCTTTTTTGTGTATTATTAGGGGAGTAATAATAAACTTGATTCCATTAATTTTAGGAAAATTTTAGGATCAATGGGAGAACCTACAAAAAACAGAATTAGGGTTCATGAGGAGTAACTTTGTTCCTGCTGTGTGTGTTTTTCTACATAATGAGGAGTTGCAATAATAGACATATGGATTGAGTGCTTTTCTGTAGGTTTGATTTTGAAGCCCTTTGTTGCTGCATCTTGAATGCTTGTAAGGGAGTTTTTTAACCCTAATTGGCTAATCCTAATGATACGTGAATTACAGGGGTTCTCAATTAGGATTTTATTACGAATAGTACTATTATAGTTTTAATTCTTTTTGTGCATTTATCAATTTGCTTTTGTCGTTTGCTATCACAAATACTTCTCTGATCTGATGGTTGGTGTTGTTTGTATTTGTATGAAAGATTCAGGTTCGAATCTTAAATTGAATTTTTTTTTGTGAAATTTCCGATTTAGATAAACCCAGATTAGGTAAGTGATGACATGGATTAATGGCATGCTTATGTGGCATTTTCCTCCTGTTATATATAATGTAAAAGATATATATATATATATATATATATATATACATATATATATACATATATATATATATATATATATATATATATATATATATATATATATATATATATATATATATACATATATATATATATATATATATATATATATATATATATATATATATATATATATATATATATATATATATATATATATATATATATATATATATATATATATATATATATATATATATATATATATATATATATATATATATATATATATATATATATATATATATATATATATATATATATATATATATATATATATATATATATATATATATATATATATATATATATATAATCCCACTTCAATCCATAACAAACAATATTAAGATGATATTTAGAGAAAGAAATAGATGAAGGTAGAAAGAGAAAGTAGAGAGATTATGGAAGGTTATATGCCACGCCTCTTCCACACATGGTAGAGGGTATTTATATGCCATGCCTTAAAGGCATTAGTGGGCTTGTTCATGGGTCGGTCTTGGTTCTTTGGGCATAGAGTCCCTAACTTATACAATATTAGCTTAAATACCAAGCCCGTTTAACCCGAGTAATCTATTACAATACAAGACCAATAACGACTAAGATGACCTATTACATTCTTGTTCGACTATATAAAATATAGGGCTAACAATCTCCCCCAATTTATCGGTCATCTTTAAATGCATAAGATGATTGAGTGAATACATTCTTGTGGAGGTGATCTTCTTTCTTGGGTCTTGTATCTTGGTCTTGATCTTGTTTGTAATGGTTTTGTTCCTTCATGCTTTTGTGATCTTTATCTTGAGCTTTTGTCATTTGAATTTGAGTGCTTGAGATCTTCATCTTGTGCTCCTTGAGACTAAGATGACCTATTACATTCTTAGGTATCTTGATTATCGCCATCTTGTGCTCTTGTGACTTCTGAATCGACATGTTCACACTTTGTTGACTTTGAAAGGATAACAATTTCCCATGCACATATAGTTGTAGTTAGTCCTTCAAATATTCATCAGAGTTGCGGAAGACTTTATCTTTTAGTATGAACATCTGAAGACGACTTCGGTTAGTACACAGCTACGCCACCTTCTTGATATGCAACAACATACATGGACACAAATGAAATGGCTTTTAACATTTCACCCTAACTCGGTAGCGTTTTACCTCCAGTCGGTGAAGATCGTTAGACGGTATTAGATACCATACCTGTGATCGGGTAGATTCAATTAAGAATCTCGTTGATAGGCTTTCTCAGCGGTAGTAGTCAGTTCTCTTTACTCGACCGTCTCAAAGTAGACTGTGAACGTAAAGAGTGAATCATAAGGATAAATTATCCGTCTGATTAGAGTCATCAATTCAGAATTCCTAGAACAAGTTTGATTCTAAAAGAATTGCACCATCGTTGCTTTCCAATTTGTCACAAGCTCGATTCATAAAGAATCTTGCGAGTCACCTACCGCAGTGCTGTTTGATGTTGACACTGGAAGGATTTCCAATCGTCACTATGAACACTAAAGAGTGTCACTCTGATTGTTCTGGCAAGATCACATGGATTTTGCGAAGAAACCTGGAATCAAGTTTGATTCAATTAAGAATCCAAACTTAGTTGCTTTACAGTTCTCACAAGTTTGATTCGTGTAGAATCACACAAGTTACCTACCATGAGCTTGTTTGATGCTGGCTCAAGTAGGATTTCCATCTTCATTATGAATCGTATCACTCAGATGTTCTGGCAATATCACAAGGATAATACGTAGGACTCGATTGTGTCCTAATGAGATAATAAATTGATCTCTTTTGGCTCTAGACTCAATAAGTGCATTTTGGTAATCGGAGGCTGGAGCAGACTACCACCTTTTCAATATTAACTAACTCGGATTGAGAAAGTCAATAGATACGTGTTGATCTCCGTGACAATGAGACAAGTTTCTTTTGAGAGAAACTCGAATGGCTGGGGAAGGGTTGTGCATCGCATCACTGGGTCCATGACACTTGTCTTCAAAAGATGTGTTAACCCGGTTTCTACCTATATTGCATAGAATATTCAATTCCTTCAATGCTTATCAATACGTTATCACTAGCACCTTGTTGTGATTGTTCCAGTGCTAACTTGAGTAATTGGTCCGCATTCAGCTTCATTCAACTCCATCTTTCCTAAGGACAACTATTTCTAGCTACAGAATGTCCTTGGGTAGATCCCTCCGGTTCTGGTTGGATCATTGGACTTAGTTTCCTATCCTGAACCACCTTTTGACTCCAACATTCCATCATGGATAGTAGGTTGTTTTTGGTATAGATCGTAACCATAAACCATTGAAAACCATTCAAAGTGCTTGATACAAATCAAAACTCTTAACACTTTGAAAGTTTTACATTTCTGAAATACTCCCCCTACACACATGCGTCGATATTCGAAATAGTTTAGCATGTGAAGGAAAGAGTTACACTTGAGTCTTTAAGATCACATGTTGCGATATATTACATTTTAATCACATTTTCTCCCCTATCTCTAATATAAAAATATAATATTAGAGATACCAATTTATTAAAATGTGACAATTTTCTGAAGATCGACGGGAGAGAAAAATGTGTGCACGCATGAATCATGGAACATTTTTAGTCGGGTCGCTCCCCCTCAACAATATATGTGTGTCTTGAGATAAAAATTTGACAAAATTTTGGAAAAAAGACACCACCAAATATGTTGAGGTACGGAGATAAGATGCCTTTTTTGATATAATATATTACATTTGACAATTTTATATCATTTTCGGAATGTGTTGGATACATAAAATATGACAACTTTGAGATGTACCCAACAACATTAAAGGCTTGATTTTAAAACGCTCCCCCTAAAAAATTGATCAAAATAACATATGACATTTTTGAGATATAAAAACCATATTATGAGGAAGGGAGTCTTGAACACACAATTTTGAAAGATTTAGAAAAACCTTTTGAGAAATTTTTGAAAAATTGTGTTCAACGGTTTTAAAATAGCCATGATAGAAGACTTCTCTTCTATCGCATTCGGAAAGCGCACTGAAACATACACTTCCCTTGCGGGTCCGTTTTTCATGAGCTCAAAACTTTGATTGTTTTGTGACTAGCTCATGACCGAGAAAAATAAATTTCCCGTTGTGAAGGATAAGTTATCATCCGTGATAAACTTTCCTTATTTGAGGTCCAAGTCATAAGTTGTGATGTGCTTAGAAGTCATTGTGAGAGAATATCAAGAAGCTTCATTTGCCAAAACCTCCAAGTCTTCTGGAGTCATATACTTCATACCAAGACGGCCAACGAGATACTAAAACCTATTTTAGGATAGGGCTTTAGTAAACAAGTCTGCTTTATGGTTCTTAGTTCTGACAAAGTATAATTACACGATACCACATTCCACTTGTTCCTTGATGAAGTGATATTTGACTGCGATGTGCTTGGTACTTGAGTGTTGAACCGGATTTCAAGAGATGGATATCGCCGACTTTGAGTCACAATACATAGGTATTTTATCAAAGTGGAAGCCATAATCCATGAGTTGAGTTCTCATCCAGAGGACTTGAGCACAACACGCGGATAGAGCCACATATTCTGCTTCAACTTAGGAGAGCGAAGTGCAATCCTGCTTCTTTGACGACCAGCTCACAAGCTTGTCTTCCCCTAGAAATTGTACGCTACCAGAAGTGATTTTTTGACTATCAAGGAAACCTGCGTGATCAGAATCTGAAAAAGCTGTTAGATGAAAACCGGTTTCCCTCGGATACTAGAGTCCCATGTGAATGTTATTCTTAAGGTACCGAAAGATCCGTTTAACCTCTTTGAGGTACTTTTGAGTAGGTCTGGCTTGATATCGTGCACAATAGCATGTGGCATGATGAATATCAGGCCTGCTGGTTGTAAGGTACATAAGTGACCCGATCATACTGCGTAATCGCGTTTGATCTACGAGATATGAGTACAAGTCAGCGTCTAGGGATTTGGTCGACAGTGGTGTACCAACGTGAGCACATGATTGTATACCATGCTTTTTAAGTATCTCGTGAGCATACTTAGATTGGTTAATAAAGATACCACGCGGGGATTGATGAATCTGAAGGCCTAAAAAGAATTTTAGCTCCCCCATCATTGACATTTCGAATTTGTTGTGCATTAATTTTTCAAAATGTTTTGAAAGTTTTGGGTTCGTAGAACCAAAAATTATGTCATCAACATAAACTTGCACAAGCAATATGTCATCCCCATATGTATTAATAAAGAGAGTAGGATCAATGGAACCTTTAGATAATCCTTTGGATACTAAGAAGTTTGATAGTTCATCGTACCACGCCCTTGGAGCTTGTTTGAGTCCATATACTGCCTTCTTGAGACGGTAGACTTTGTTAGGATGATGAGGGTCAACGAACCCTTCCAGCTGATTCACATACACTTCTTCCTTCAAATGACCGTTGAGAAAAGCAGTTTAATGTCCATCTAATAAACCGTGAAGCCTTTATGTGCAGCATAAACAAGGAATATCGTGACATCTTCCAAACGAGCAACTGGAGCAAATGATTCATCGAAATATACCCTTCTTGTTGACGATATCCCTTAACCACAAGACGAGATTTGTTTTTGATGATGGTTTGTTCTTCATCCAGTTTGTTTTTCCAGATCCATTTGAAATCTAAAAGCGAAATTCCATAGGGTCTGTCAACAAGTTCCCAAACATTTAGGCGTTGAAACTGATGAATTTCGTCTTGCATTGATTCAATTCACGCATGATCAGTCATGGCATGCTTGATGTTTGTAGGTATAGTTGAACTCACGGTGAGTGCATACATACACACATCGCCATCGGTGTCGAGTTGTCTACGTGTTCGAACCGGTTGTGAAGGATTTCCAATGACTTTCTCCAACGGATGATCGTGTGTCTAATGGTGAGTGGATGGATATCGTTGGTAGAATGTATGCATGTTGGACGGGTCAACATGTTGAGTAGAAGGTTGTCCGACTTCGCGTACCGGTGTACCGAACGGGTTGATAAATTCTTCTTCGTCAGATTGTGCATCGACTGCTTGATTGTTGTTTCCTCCTTCAGCATTGACAGTTGGTGATGTTGGTTGTATGACAGTTTCTTAAGTTTGTTGAGTATCTAGTGGAATTGTCTCTTGAGCATCGGTTGTTGAAGTAGATGCAGTTGTGTCTTGTTGACTTTGTGCGGGTGCATCAGCAGTATTGACAGCGGAAGGCTTTGACACAACTTGATTGTTTCCATAGTAATATTCATCAAACATTGGATCATATAAATAAACCAACTCATTCATTTGTGTCATATCCGTCGAGTCTGCTGTAGGGGTACTTTCTTGACATTCTTGCACGGGACGTATAATGTTTTATGTACGTGCCATTGCTGGACATTGAGTGTAACACCCCACTTTGATAAGTGGACCGTTACGCGTAATTATGGCGTGTCATCAAAGCATGCAAGGTAATATGTAGTAAAACATACATGACCATAGGGAAAACCGGAATTAAACATCGGTTCCCAAACATAAGCCCAAAACATAAATAAAGTAAATGAAATGAACAAAGACTACACAAGCATAAATATATGAAGGCAAAAGGAAAAGAAGTCTAAGGCAGCTTCCATCCTATGCACGTCCTCTAAATGCTCGAGTCTGTCCTTGGGTACCTGCCGTTTTGGGACATGGAAAGGAAAGTAACGGCTAAGCAAAACGCTCAGTGCACGGATATAGACATAGTATGAATGACTGAAACATAATAAAGACTTAATAGCAGCGGAAATGTATAAGTCCTTGAAAACCTGGTATAACTTAGTAAAACTGGTTTTATAGTTTGAAAAGCCTTATGTTTATCTTGTAAAAACTGTTTAACATGTTTACCATTAGCCAATATAGGTCATGAAATATCAACGTGCATGAATACTTGGAGGGGTGACCTCATCATGCAAATTAGAGGGGCTGCCTCTAATTAATATACTGGTTTGGGTAGGAGGGATCAGCTCCTTGTGAAGGATGCAAGGCACACACCACATTCACCTGAATAATCTGCTGAAAACATGTAAACTAGGATGCACCCATACGCCCCACCTGATAATAATAATATGGCCAAAAGCTAAAGGGACACCACGAGCTATCACTCCGTCGTGGTGGAGTCATAACACTGGTGCCTCCAGTGTTATGGTTATGGTACCTCCATAAATAGGTGAAACTAGTCATGCATGTGTATGGCTTTAGGTATCTAATAAAACATAAGCAATTCAAAAACATATAAAACATATACTAGGGAAAACAGTTGGCTGCATACGGGAAATCCTAATAAGGAAGAATGTCCATACTTAAAGGACGGAGAATCTGTACCTTGTGTCCAGTGAACGAAGAAGACGAACGGAAGAGAGTCCTACTTCGATCTCACTAATGCTACATAATAATATACGTGTATAAGTATTCTGATTACTGGGTACGTAACTGGTTTTATATCATGTCTTAGCTTGTTCTATATGTTCATGTCATGTTTTCACTGATTTTAACATTATGCTGTGTTTATCATGTATTCTGTTTATTCTGATTAAGTATTACTTGTATTTCTTGTATCATTATACTTGTTGTGTAACAATAAGTAACTTTCTAAAAATAGCAGGTTTCCTAAAATAGAATGTTTCCAAAAATAGAAAGTTTCCAAAATAGATTAACTGCTTAAAATAAATAAGTTTCTAAAAATAGAAAGTTTCCATATTTAGAAATAAGCTGTATTAATAAGCTAATAAGATGAGCTTAAGTTTTACTGATTAAATATCATAAGTCATGTGTTTATAATATAGTTTATTAATTAATACATGTAAATTAAATAAACTATAAGTTTTAGGATTTAATTAAATATTATCATGATTTAATTAAATTAAGTGTATGAAAAATACTTAGGTTAAACATGTATTAATATTTAATATTAATATAACCTAAGTCATGATAATTAATTAATTACATCATGTTTAATAATTAATTAACACTATAGTGTAAAATAAATAATTAAATACTTAGGTTAAAATCGTGTATTAATAATAATAATAATAATAAACCTAAGTCCATGTTTTAATTAAATTAATTACACATCATGCCAAATTAATTTAATTAACTTGTAAAATTGTATACTTGTAAAATTAAATAAACTTGTAAAAATAATCATGGATCGAATCGTGTGTTGTTAATTTATTAAAATGTGTCGTGAACCGAACCCATGAAAACCGTGAACGAAACACCCCTAAAAACAGTGGCAAACCGGCGTGAACCGGTTGCCCCTGTTTGTGAAAAGATGCCACCGGCTGAAGCTGGTGGTTCCTTTCTCTCGGCTAGCCGCTGACCACCAGGTTCCCACCGGCAGTAGTCGGTGGTTCCCCCTGCCAGCCTACGGTTCCCCCTGCTTTCCTAAAATAGCCACCGGCTTAAGCCGATGGTTGGGGCTGTGTTGTTGCCGAGACCAAACCAACCACAAGACACCCCCGACGCACGTCGGGGTGTCTTGTCCCTATTGTAGACCGAGCCAAACACCACCAAGACCTAGGTCTTACTTGGTGGTGTGAACCAAAGCCACGCCGAGAGTCTTGGGACTCTCGGTTCGTGTGGCGGCCGGAACCAACAAACTCGAAAACACCCTAATTAAATTGCTCACCATGATTTTACATGTTTTAGTTCATGTTTTAATTAACTCCATGTTCATATATTCATAAAAGCACAAAAAGGAATTAAAAGAATGGTTTTTGGATTACCCAAAACACTTGGAATGGATAAATCTTGATCTCACGAACACATTCCTAATCAATAATTAAATCACACCTCGTCTTTCTTTTGGCTTGCTGCCGGCGGCATAATCAGAACATCACGTTCTCCTTTTGGGTGCTGCTGGAGGCATAATCAGAACATCACGTTCTTCATTTGGGTTCTGCTGGCAGCATAATCAGAACATCACATTCTCCTTTTGGGGTGCTGTTGGCGGCATAATCAGAACCGGCGACCACCATTAGGTTTGCTAGGGTTTTTGCTTTGTTTTCTAAATGTGATAAATGAAAATATAATGTTTAACCTTCTTGACATATTTTTGTGAAGTGGGTTGGGCCATAAGGCCCGTTTACTTTCTTTGTGTCCGCGGGTAGGTGGGGCCCACAAGGGCAACCCGAACCTTTTCATGCTTAATAATTACGTGTTCGTACATTTGTATTTTCGTTACGTTATTATAATTTGTTCGTGTTATCATAAATACTTGTACGTAATCGTAATAATAACATACGTAAATACATATTTATGTCTTCGTGATTCTTACGCTCATGAGTTCATGTTCATGATTATAATTACTATTGATAATAATTATCTTGTATTAATACATACTTAATACTTAACGTGTAATAACACGTACGTAATTCTTGTAATTTATATTCGTGATACGTGTTCATGTTATATAAGGAAAGTTGTAATCTTGTACGTACGATTATTAGTGTATTGTTCATGGTAAAAGCATGCGGGTTTTACAACTCTTCCCCCCTAAAAAGAATAATTCGTCCCCGAATTATAGATAAGTAATTAAAAGAGAAACATACCCGAATCAAACTGAGAGGGTATGTAAGATAAATGGACGTGCAGGTGACATGGTAGAAGGAACGTGGAACGTGACATGTCTTGAAAGGACATGGAACGTGACGTGACTGAAAGGACATATCTAATTGATAAAAGGAAAAAAGGATAAGAAGTCCGGATGAACTCGTCCGTTTCCACGTGGCTTCCCTCCTGGAACGGTTTCTTCACTAGATCTTGACACAATGAAAATCTTGGTCCTCCTGACCTTGACTTGCAAACAAGAAAAGTTCATTGTCATCTACGTAAGATAGATCCCCTGAATTTGATCGAGGGAATAAGAATTAACGTGCAAGGATAACTGAAAGGTTATGGTGCAAAACAATCTAACTTAACTGATAATTAGCAACGATGCGCGAGACATATTGAAACGTAGTACGTGAAAAGTTTTTAACGTGATACGTGAAAATTTTTGAACGTGATATGTGGAGATATGGTGAGGGTAATATGAGCAAACATATCGTGATCCATGATAAGTGTAACATATCGTGAACGTGATATGAGGAATGTGGAATGAACATGACAAGTGAAACATATCGTGAACATGGAATACAAATACGGTAACGCCAAACGCTACAATGTGAGACGTGGAATGTGACGTGAAACATCTATTTGAGGATAGGGAGTTATACTAAACTTGAGTCTGGTCTCTCCAATTCTTGCAAAACTTCCCAGAACGAAGATGAACGTAAAATCGTAAGCCAAGATACGATCATGAACGTAAATAGTGTCATGGACGTGAGCGTGAAAGCAAGTCGTGAAATTAGAACAAGGACGTGAACGTAAATAAGGAGCACAATGTGAACCTTCGTCTGGCCCGATACGTGAGGGATTACCAAGTGATCGGACGCGCCTTGACTGGAACATGTCCGATCAACCTGTTGGTTCTGAAATCCTTGCGGATGTAAGGATTCTGCAGTCTTGATCAAACTATTGGCAATAACCCAGATAGCATCATGCTTCTTCTGAGTTTGCTTTAATCTGGTAATCAAAATCCCTGGAGATCTTGTCCCGTTTCTGATCACAGTTCCGATGGTGGATAAACATCTCAGTCAGTTGGTGTTCTATCTTAGCCTGTTGGTATGTCAGGTACTTAGATATGAACGTAACTATATCTTGCTTCGTAGAAACTTGATACCTAGAAATTTGCGGAACTATGAGTCTCCGAAATTAGACTACTCTTAGCGTAGGATTTTCATTGAACTCCTAACGTAGTGTAGGGTTCTCACCTTTACGCATAAGCTGAGTCATGTTAAGATTAACTGTGATAATCCGTGTGATTCAGCGTGTCACTGTAATCAACCAGAAATTATATTGGAAAATTTCCAGGGTGAAATTTCTCCTGTCGTAGAATTTGCAACATACTGCAAATATGGTCTTCCTGCTCTTCTCCAGGCATAGAGAAACTCAGGTTGTCCTTGAAGAAAACACTAATGAATTTGTTTATGAGTTCATGGAAACTCGATTTATTAAGTCCATAATACTGTTGGAGCATTTATGAGACTAAAACAGAATCATGAATCTAACATGACCGAGTCGTGTATAAATAGCAGTCATGGACATGTCCTGCCTCGTCACTCTTGGCAACATGATCATGAATCTGATCTTAGAAAAGTGTTTGACACCCTAAATTCGATTGAACATGTCGTCAATACATGGAGGAGAATACGGTTATGAATGGTGATTTGTTTAAGTCGACGGTAGTCGACACATAATCTCATGTTACCGTCCTTCTCCTTGGAGGTTCTTCTGAAATGTATGATTATGGAATAATCAGCTGGTTATGCGAAAAAGGAACTTCCGTAATGGTGTCTTAATTGATAGCTAGAAAGTTTTAGCAGTCATAGCTAACAACGCACGTGCTTGTAAAGCATAGATAATTTGTACAGATTTTCCTGATGGAAAACCATGCTGAATGTATTCAGTAGCCTGAACATTACTGTACAAAATCATAAATCGTAGCAGGGTGTGCTGTTCATAGTCCATAATTAGGATTAAATTTAACTCGCATTTGTCCGAGGTAATGCGTTAGCAGCTTGGATCTTATCATTGGGCTGAAAGAAAACCTTCATATACTTGGGGAATACGAATGGCGTCCTTCATGGTCATGAATATATGAAATATGGTGAAATAAATGGAAGTGTCATCGAGAAAACGTGACTGGCCTTACTGATACACCAATGATGGTACTGAAATTCTTGTGGCTTGATTAATACATGGCACCACAAAATGGATATACCCTTGGAGGGTACCCTGAATTTCTTAGAGATGTTCCATAATTAGACATGGGTAATGCGTCTTGACTCGTGTCTTAGGAAACATAAGCATGACATGTGTCTCGACTGGTGTCTTGACACCTGTCTTCAGAAAGTATACGTGAGACATGTGTCTTGAATGATGTCTTGACATGTGTCTCGAGATGTGAAACGAATAGAACTACAAATATTAGGTTATTATGCCAGAATTGGTGAATCGGATAGACTACTGATCCTTTGTATTTCTGATCACGTCCGCGGCCGGAGCTTCAGTTACGATTGCTAGGATAGTTGCTGTCATAGTAGTGGTTACTATCGTCTTGTCTGTCAGTTCCATGAGTCATTCTCATGACTGTGATTCATGTAACTATTCAGTTGAGTGGCCGGCTGATACCGGTTTGCACTCATATTGCTAAAACGACAAC
Source organism: Glebionis coronaria (assembly GCA_025667525.1). NCBI lineage: Eukaryota > Viridiplantae > Streptophyta > Magnoliopsida > Asterales > Asteraceae > Glebionis > Glebionis coronaria. The sequence continues at coordinate 52,582 of JANFOE010001740.1, forward strand.
TGAATGATGTGCGACAGGTAACTAAGAATTAGGGACAATGACTGATGGAAATCGTCTGATGGTGAAGCATCTTCTCGTCCAATTGCTTTCCTCTAACGCCTTTGTTTTTGTCTTGTAGGATCTCCAGGTTGTGAACAGCATCCGCATCTCGTAGCGTCTCCAAACATCAGCAGCATCAACCTTTAGTAACATCTCCAAGTTATGAGCGGCATCATCAATCTTGTAGAGTATCAGCAAATGAAAATACGCCTGAGATGATTCAGAATTGACTAGCGAATACTCATGAAGTATTGCAAGTGAAATACACATGGATTAAGGTACGTGTAATACACATGGAATACGGTACATGGAGTACACATGGAAGGCACATGAAATGATCGGTATGGGTCGATCATTTGTCATGATTTAAAGGAAATATAATCGGTTAAACAGTTAGAAAAAAAACATCATGATAACCTGGCAACGCCAGTATATACCTCATTCTGGTTGCATAGAGAAACGCTAACGTGTGGTTAAACCAATTTCAACGATGATTTTCTTGAAAGCATGATTAATGAAAACCAACCATGACTATCATGAAAGCATGATTTTTAAATGAATTCCAACAGTGTCTTGCAGGAAAGCATAAGCAACAAAAGAGACGTAAGACGTAATTACATGAAGACGAAGTCATCATGAAGAAACATGAAACAATCTATCATAAAGGAGTGCATAACATATCAACATGAAACTGAAGTTAACCATGACAGTACGAAAACATACTTGACATAAATACATAGTAACTTATGAGAGGACATGAAAAAAAAATTTATGCCAATAAATCATGAGAAAAATTTTATGGATGAAAACAATGCATGAATGCATGATGCAGTTTATAAAAACCTTTATATGCGCGAGGGGACGCCTATAGGTCGGTCCCAAAACAAAAGACATGGCGAGGGGACGCCTATGGGTCGGTCCCAAAGTTAAAAGTTTCGATAAAAGCACATGCGACTAAATAGGGCCAGTACTGTACCAACCATTACTTAGTCATAATTCCTGCAACAATGATACACTCATCTGTCAAAACTTATAAGAAAAAAATTTATGTGACCAATTATGAACTACTAGGGTTCAGTTCACATTAATCACAGTTCACGAGGAAAATCATGCATGAAACAATGATACATAACTAAGTATGGATGACGGTTGTTCAGTCCATATTAGTGAAAGCAATACTGATGAAAAAATCATGGTTAAAACAACAAGGTGCTGAAAACATAAATACATGGAATAAAAAGCGTTGGCTTAGGAAGCTCTTGATGACTACCCATTAGTCACAGGTCAAGTTTTAGAGCCTACGGGTCGAAGCCTTGGCTCTAATACCATAATTGTAACACCCCACGTTGATAAGTGGACTATTACGCGTAATTATGGCATGTCATCAAAGCATGCAAGGTAATATGTAGTAAAACATACATGACCATAGGGAAAACCGGAATCAAACATCGGTTCCCAAACATAAGCCCAAAACATAAATAAAGTAAATGAAATGAACGAAGACTACACAAGCATAAATATATGAAGGCAAAAGGAAAAGAAGTCTAAGGCAGCTTCCTAGCTATGCACGTCTTCCAAATGCTCGAGTCTGTCCTTGGGTACCTGTCGTTTTGGGACATGGAAAGGAAAGTAACGGCTGAGCAAAACGCTTAGTGCACGGATATAGACATAGTATGAATGACTGAATCATAATAAAGACTTAATAGCAGCGGAAATGTATGAGTCCTAGAAAACCTGGTATAACTTAGTAAAAATGGTTTTATAGTTTGAAAAGCCTTATGTTTATCTTGTAAAAACTGTTTAACATGTTTACCATTAGCCAATATAGGTCATGCAATATCAACGTGCATGAATACGTGGAGGGGTGACCTCGTCATGTAAATTAGAGGGGCTGCCTCTAATTAATATACTGGTTTGGGTAGGAGGGATCAACTCCTTATGAAGGATGCAAGGCACACACCACATTCACCTGAATAATCTGCTGAAAACATGTAAACTAGGATGCACCCATACGCCCCACCTGATAATAATAATATGGCCAAAAGCTGAGGGATGCCACGAGCTATCACTCTGTCGTGGTGGAGTCATAACACTGGTGCCTCCAGTGTTATGGTTATGGTACCTCCATAAATAGGTGAAACTGGTCATGCATGTATATGGCTTTAGGTATCTAATTAAACATAAGCAATTCAAAAACATATAAAACATATATTGGGTAAAACAGTTGGCTGCATACGAGAAATCCTAATAAGGAAGAATGTCCATACTGAAAGGACGAAGAATCTGTACCTTGTGTCCAGTGAACGAAGAAGACGAACGGAAAAGAGTCCTACTTCGATCTCACTAATGCTACATAATAATATACGTGTATAAGTATTCTGATTACTGGGTACGTAACTGGTTTTATATCATGTCTTAGCTTGTATTATATGTTCATGTCATGTTTTCACTGATTTTAACATTATGCTGTGTTTATCATGTATTATGTATATTCTGATTAAGTATTACTTGTATTTCTTGTATCATTATACTTGTTGTGTAACAATAAGTAACTTTCTAAAAATAGCAGGTTTCCTAAAATAGAATGTTTCCAAAAATAGAAAGTTTCCAAAATAGATTAGCTGCTTAAAATAAACAAGTTTCTAAAAATAGAAAGTTTCCATATTTAGAAATAAGCTGGGTTAATAAGCTAATAAGATGAGCTTAAGTTTTACTGATTAAATATCATAAGTCATGTGATTATAATATAGTTTATTAATTAATACATGTAAATTAAATAAACTATAAGTTCTAGGATTTAATTAAATATAATCACTTTAATTAAATTAAGTGTATGAAAAATACGTAGGTTAAACATGTATTAATATTTAATATTAATATAACCTAAGTCAGGATAATTAATTAATTACATCATGTTTAATAATTAATTAACACTATAGTGTAAAATAAATAATTAAATACTAGGTTAAAATCATGTATTATTAATAATAATAATAAACCTAAGTCTATGTTTTAATTAATATAATTACACATCATGCCAAATTAATTTAATTAACTTGTAAAATTGTATACTTGTAAAATTAAATAAACTTGTAAAAATAATCATGGATCGAACCGTGTGTTATTAATTTATTAAAACGTGTCGTGAACCGAACCCGTGAAAACCATGAACGAAACACCCCTAAAAATAGTGGCAAACCAGCGTGAACCGGTTGCCCCTGTTTGTGTAAAGATGCCACCGGCTGAAGCCGGTGGTTCTTTTCTCTCGGCTAGCTGCTGACCACCAGGTTCCCACTGGCAGTAGCCGGTGTTTCCCCCTGCCTGCCTACGGTTCCCCCTGCCTTCATAAAATAGCCACCGCTTAAGCCGATGGTTGGGGTTGTGTTGCTGCCGAGACCAAACCAACCACAAGACACCCCCGACGCACGTCGGGGTGTCTTGTCCCTGTTGTAGACCGAGCCAAACACCACCAAGACCTAGGTCTTGGTTGGTGGTGAGAACCAAAGCGACGTCGAGAGTCTTGGGACTCTCGGTTCGTGTGGCGGCCAGAACCAACAAACCCGAAAACACCCTAATTAAATTGCCCACCATGATTTTACATGTTTTAGTTCATGTTTTATTTAACTCCATGTTCATATATTCATAAAAGCATAAAAAGGAATTAAAAGAATGGTTCTCGGATTACCCAAAACACGTGGAATGGATAAATCTTGATATCACGAACACATTCCTAATCAATAATTAAATCACACCCCGTCCTTCTTTGGCTTGCTGCCGACGGCATAATCAGAACATCACGTTCTCCTTTTGGGTGCTGCTGGCGGCATAACCAGAACATCACGTTCTACTTTTGGGTGCTGCTGGCAGCATAATTAGAACACCACGTTCTCCATTTGGGGTGCTGCTGGCGGCATAATCAGAACCGACGGCCACTATTAGGTTTGCTAGGGTTTTTGCTTTGTTTTCTAAATGTGATAAATGAAAATATAATGTTTAACCTTCCTGACATATTTTTGTAAAGTGGGTTGGGCCATAAGGCCCGTTTCCTTTCTTTGTGTCCGCGGGTAGGTGGGGCCCACAAGGGCAACCCGAACCTTTTCATGCTTAATAATTACCTGTTTGTACATTTGTATTTACGTTACGTTATTATAATTTGTTCGTGTTATTATAAATACTTGTACGTAATCGTAATAATAACATACGTAAATACATATTTATGTCTTCGTGATTTTTACGCTCATGAGTTCATGTTCATGATTATAATTATTATTGATAATAATTATCTTGTATTAATACATACTTAATACTTAACGTGTAATAACACGTATGTAATTCTTGTAATTTATATTCGTGATACGTGTTCATGTTATATAAGGAAAGTTGTAATCTTGTACGTACGATTATTAGTGTACTGTTCATGGTAAAAGCATGCGGGTTTTACATTGAGGAGCGGGACTTGAGCTGTTTTGTTCAAGTACCATCTGTGGCAATTTTTCAAAGTTCACATGAATTGTTTCAACAATAATCTTTGTTCTCTTGTTGTAAACTCGATATCCTTTCGACAATATAGCATACCCCACAAAAATACATGCATCACCTTTTTCTTTCATCTAGTCGAGATTCTCACCGTCTTTAAGAATGTAGCATAAAGATCCGAATACGTGAAAGAATTTAACAGTAGGTTTCCTGCAATTGATGATGTGGTAAGGTGTCTTTTCATGTCTAGGGATTACGAGAGAACGATCTGAGTAAAACAGGCAGTTGCAATTGCTTCAGCCCAGAAGAAAAATGACAATTTTGAAGCAGAAAGCATTGTTCGAGCTGCCTCAACCAAAGTGCGGTTCCGTCTTTCAACAACGCCATTTTGTTCAGGAGTTTGAGCAATAGACGTTTGAAGTTCGATGCCTTCTTCTTGAAAGTAAGATTGCAAAGTCTTGTTCAAAAATTCAGTACCCCTATCCGTTCTTACGGTTATGACTTGAGCTTGAATATTGCATTGTATCATCTTGAGAAAGTTTTTTAGAACCTCCTGGTGTTTCATTTTTGGACCTTAAGAAGAAATTACATGTGTATCTAGAGTAATCATCAACAATCACGAGAATATACTTTTTCCCCTCAATACTCTCTACATGCATGGGACCACATAAATCCATGTGTAGAAGTTCCAATCGTCCTTTTGAGCTTGGGGTAGTCTTTGTTTTGAAAGACTTCCTTTTTGCTTTCCCCAATTAACAAGAAGAACAAAGATGGTCTTTGACGAATTTTTACTTAGGAAGACCGGTCACAATATCATTCTGCGAAAGCAAGTTGATGGTGTCAAAGTTGAGATGTGACCATCGTTGATGCTATAACCATGCTTGAGAGGATGAAGCTTATGCCATTAAGCAAATTGGATTTTTTGAAGATGTGTATTGAAGAGTTACTGTGTAGAGATCAGAACCACGAGAACCTGTAAGAAGGTCATTCCCATCGTAGTCTCTAACATAACAAGTAGTTTTCCAAAAAGCCACTTCTAAATCCGCATCACAAAATTGACCAACGGAGAATAAATTGTGATTCAGTCCCTCGACGTAATAAACCCGTTTTATAGTGATATTACGTTGAACACAATCTCCATATCCGAGTATCGGTGATAACTGATGTAGAAATGTGATAATCTTTGATATTTCAAGAGGGTTGTTGTTTTCTAGTAAGAGAAAGTAGAGAGAGAAGTGAGAGAAAAAGTATGTGTATTACATGTAAAAATGAAACAACCAACACCCCTTTCCATGGTGGAAAGGGGTTTATATAGCAAGTCCCTTAGCGGACTTGGGCCTCTGGCCCATGAACATGCTCATGGGTCGGGCTAATGTAAATAACAATTAAACTCACTACGAGCCTATTACTATATTGTTGGAGTGACCGAGACTTTCTAAATACGAAAAACGTATTTCCAACAATCACCCCCAAAGGGAGGTCACTCCAAATTTACAAAGTCCTAATCTAGCATGTTAGATCTTCGTTCTTGAGCTCGTAGTGCACTTTCTCATTTTCTTCTTTAACTTTTCATCATTTTCTGAATATGTGTTGAATATCATCAGGCTTTTGCTGAGAACATGTTGTTTTGGCCTTTCACGTGTAATCTTTGTCTTTTTGTGATGTTCGCCTCTTCGTGACTTCATGTCCCACATACCTATCCTTTGTTGAATTCTTGAAAGTTTCAGAGTTGATACAGCGGAAGAATTTTAGATCATACTTTCTTGAATTTGCAGAAATATTTGATGCAAAAGGAATAAGTATGTGAGGAAGACTTCTACTGGTACACCATAATGCCACCGTCTTCAAATGCAGCAACATAATAAGACACGAATAAAATGGCTTTGACATTTTATTCTAATTCGATAGCATTTTACCTCCGGTTGGTGAAGATCGTTGGACGATAATAAATATCGTACTTGTGACAGGTAGCTCTAATTAAAAATCTCCTTGACAAGATTTCGCGGGTAAACTCGTTCTCTTTATTCGACCGTCCAAAGCTGACTGCGAACATAAAGTGTGAATCATTTGGATTATAAAATCCGCATGATTGAAGCCGTCAATTCATGAATCCTAGAACAAGTGAATTTCAATTAAGATTTTCACCATTGTTGCTTTCTATTTGTCACGAGCTTGATTCTGATAGAATCTTGCTTGTCACCTACCGAAGTGTTGTTTTATGTTGACACTGGAAGGATTTCCACTCTTCACTATGAACACTAAATAGTGTCACTAAGAGTGTTCTGGCAAGATCACTTGGATAATACGTAGAGGCCCTGGAACAAGTTTAATCTCAATTAAGAGTTAAACCATCGTTTCTTTCCAGTTATCACAAGATTAATTCTTAAAGAACCGCACGTGTCACCTACCATGAGCTTGTTTGATGTTGGCTCAAGCAGGATTTCCATCTTCATTGTAATACTTTTGTATCACTCAGATGTTTTGGCAATATTGCAAGAATATTGCGTAGGACTCATAAAAAAATCTTTAATTTTTAAAATTGTGTCCTAATGAGACTTTTGATGATCTCGTGGATCTAGCCTCAATAGTGCATTTTGTTTTTAGTGAGCGGAGGCTGGAGAGGATTGCCACCTTTTCAATATCAATTTATTCGGAGTAAATAAACCGATATATAACATAATGAACTCCGTGACATTAAAACAAATATATTTTGAGAGATATTTGAGTTAACTAGGAGGGGTTGTGCATCGCATCACTGGGTCCATGATACTTTTGTCTTCAAGATGAGTTGACCCGGTTTCTACCTAAGTTGTAAGGAGGGCTTCTTTCTTTACACCCTTTATCTCTACAATTCTTTTTCATTCTTCAACCCCTTCAATGCTTACAATACATCATCACTAGCACCTTGTTGTGATTGTTCCAGTGCTAGCATCAGTACTTGGTTGGCATTCAGCTACGTTCACAATCCATTCCCCATCTTTCCTAAGGACTTCTATTTTCTAACTATCGAATTGTCCTTGTGAAGATTCTTCTGGTTCTGGAAGAATCATTGGACTAATACCTAATCCTACCACCTTTTTGTCACCACATTCGTCGTGAGTTAAGTGTGTTTTGGGTAAGTATTCGTCTTTATGAAAAATTCCTTAAAATCACTGAGGTACTTGTGATATAAATATCAAATGTTTTTGTACCTTCAATGTTTTTATCAACAAAATGCTCCCCCTTAACATATGCGTAGAATATATCAAGTCGGATTTTCTATTAAGCCCTTTTTCATTTTAGCCACGTATATTTTACAAGTCTCCTTAATCCCATTTTCTCCCCTTATCCAAAATGTTAACCATTAATGTTTTGGATATGAATGGGTTAACCGGTCTTTAGGTAAAAAAATGAAATTGGTTAAAAGCCGTAGAACATATTAATGCTCCCCCTCAAATTAATGAGGGTTAGTTGTAGTGCTCGAGTATGATATGTTTGATAGATTTAGAATCTAGAGAGAAATTCTTGAAAAATATCATACTTTCACACTACAACATGCCACAAAAGCCGATTATACATATATTAACATATTCACAGTAATAGATATATTGAGTTGACCTGATAGAAGACGATCCATAATTAAATAGATCGTTCCGTGAACCTATGGTGAGCTCCATATGGTCTTCCACCTACGAATCTTTCCAAACTTCTTAGCAACTGGTGCTCCCTTAACTTTTCCTCGATCTTTTTAATCGCGTACTTAGCTCCTCTTTTGCATTGGCCCTTCCAGTTGTACTTGACTGTTGGAAGCAACTGACTGGCATTGAGAACAGTCGGATCATCACGAACGTGTTTAAGCGTACCATCACTGAATTTATGCAGTTCGGAGAATCGCATGAACTGCATGACGCAAGTCCCGTTCAGATAAAATATTCCTGCTTCCGGTGTCGTAGTCCCCATGTAAGGCTTTTTGTCCTTGTGGTAATTACTGAGCGGAGTTGTATGGGGACGTTGCAAGTTTAGCTGCTTTTAAAAACTCTCCACTCCAAGTTGAAAATCTTCCACCCGGTGTTTGATGACGATCTTTCGAGCATATTGACGAAGGTTTGAGCTCAACGCAATGACTATCTTAGATGGTAAATGGTCGACCTTTTCTTGAGCCAATAACAGCAGAAGATCTTCAATGTCTTCAAGCCGAAGGTACTGGAGATCACTTTCGTCAATTCTGTATTCTTTTTCATCGGTACGTTTGAACACGATTACATTCAAGTAATCATAACCGAATACGGTGTGAGTAGTTGCTCCTTGTATGCTTTTAATTCTACGATCAGCAACAATAGAAGAATCTCTTTTTGGACGATGAAAGTGATTGTAAGCTAAACTTTTCTTTACATTCCAGTGAGAGATGCCAAGTGATGCATAACTATCATAAAACTTGAGCAACTTCCTTCTCCATAACGCATCAGGTACTTTGTCTTCAATCCATGGTATATTCTCCAGATTTATAGATTTGACCATAGTAAGTGATGTAGCATATTTCTTCGCGCCATTTTCAAGATACTCGAGATCATGACAGACAAAATATTCTATTGGAATCGTTGCAAAACCGGAGATGACTGTGGGTGTAAGAGGTCGTAATACTGGAGTCTGATTTCCCGTAGTCGTCGCTCTCATGGCCTTTGTAAGCTCATTTAAGTGATATTCAGCCCTATTATGGCTGATCTTCAAAGTATCAAAGAAATCTACATATGCGGCTGCCATTTTGATAAGATTCGGAGTCATTGTTGGTTTCCCATGATGATACCTTAGAAAGGCCGAGAAATCGATTGGATTGTTTAGGTATTGAGTGAGCTCCATTTCTGTTGTTGTGGCGAAAGGATGTTGTGGTGTTGCATTTGTAAGCCAGAGTTGCTCCTGTGCAGTGTCATCTATGATAAGAGATTCAACAAAAGTTGGTTCTGGTACATTTAAGTCTTCGACTTCGATATCGAGATTATGCTGATCTTCAGAAAGTGTGGAAGGTTGTTCTTCAGACACCGGTATATCATCTTCAGGCATAGAGACTAGAATTTTGTCTTCTAGCATAGACCCTGTGGGTTCATCTTCATGCGTAGACACTGGAATTTTGTCTTCTTGCATAGGTTCTACAGTTTCGTTGTGAGAAGCAGTAGTAGAAACCGGTTTAGTAGACATACCTGTGTCAGTATGCTAAGATTCTGGCACTGTAGCGTCCATAGTCATTTCTGCAATTTCAGCAACTCTTTCTTCCGCTTCCTCAATACCTTTCTCAGTTTCCTTATCACCTTCACCCTTATTTGACTCGTCACCACTCATACCCGTTTTGTCATTCTTATCACCCTTTCTGGTTCCATTCCCGTCATTATCATTATCATCATCATCATACTCATCCCCATCTGTATCCTCGTCCCCGGCTTCTCTGTCATCCTCATCCTCTTCTTCCTCGTTCTCTTCTTCATCTTCATCCTTATCCTTATCTTCTTCTTCCTCATCCTCTTCCTCATTTTGATCATCATCACCATCATCCTCATCACCTTTACCCTCGTTATCTGCCTCCTCTAGCTCGTCTTCATATTTCACACTCAGAGTCTTCAGTATCTGCATGTGTATCTTCAATGATTGCTTTGTTGAGATATTGCAGAAATTTTCGTTTATTTTTCGATTTACGAGGCCCCATATCTTTCAGTCGTGTTTGCAACAATTGCATCAGTTGAAGGGTAGATAAACCAGTGTTGAAAAGAGTTGGTAGCTCCTGATCAACATATGACTTCACTTCACGTCGAATGATGTTTGTCATAGTAAGGCAGCATTCTCTTTGTCCCGATTTTTCTTCTCTCCAAGAAATGTTTTATGTTGACTTTTAAGTTTAGAAACGCTGTCGGATATTTTCTTAAGTGTAGGCTCGTCAGAGTGCGGTTCCTCGAGGGTTTGTGTGTCAAGATTGGTGATTCTTTCATTTAGTGTTGCTATTTGTTTAGGTTGAGCCTCCAGTTGTTGTTGAAGATTCTGAATCAGTGGATCACTAACTGTGAGGAATGGGTTAGAGGTAGATGATACTTGTTGTACTGATGGTGGAGGTGTAACCACGAGTGTTAAAGAGGTTGTGGATGATACAGGTTGTTCAAGGATAGGTGACGGTGTAGGTTCAGTCATTGGGGCGGTAGTTGATACAGGTTGTTCAAGATTGATAACGGTGTAGATTCAATCGTTGTGGCGGTAGTTGATACAGGTTGTTCAACAAGTTCGGGTGTGAGAGTTGGTGTGATGACATTAGTGATGATCGGGACCGGGGGGGTGGGGGGGGGGGGGTTAGTGGTAGAATGGTAGTTGTTGTAACATAAGTTATAGGAACATCCACCATATTTTCATTTGTCCATGGATCGGTATTTGTGACTTCGACGCCCTCCCCTTCAAAATTAAGATATTTCATAACATCATCAGAGCCAGAACTAGACTTACTTTGGAGTTGAGTTCCTGGAATGAGAGTTGCATGAGCATCGCCGTTAACCACCCTGCAAGTTGGTTCTGGTAATGATGTGGTGATATTGGCATCATGATATAATAAATTTGTTTCTGTATTGTCACTGCCAGCACCCTCTTCACTATGCTCACGAATTCAAAATTGAAGTTATCAACCTCTTCATCGTTAGGATCTTCATAAAAGAAAATGTTGTCATCCGGGTTACCAAATTCGTCTAGTCATCGAACAGTGTTGAGCCTGATCCTTTGGATGTTGCAAAAGCCGCCTCTCTGCTCTGCTGAAGAATGATACGTAGTTGTTTGGCTTCATAAATGGTTTGTTGAGCTGGTTCATCTGTAGCAACAAATGCTTCTTTACCTTTGGTTTGGTCTGCTCTCTTTGTCCTTTTTAGGGGTACTTCTTCCTGTTCAACATCAGTGTGGATCATCTCATCTTCATCATCATCTTCATCAACTATTTGCTCTTTCCCTGTGCCTTTATCTTTGGAGAAAGAAGTCCTTTGACGCTTGGCCATATTTTTCTTCCTTTTACCTGTTTGTTTTTCAGAGAGATCTGAATTTGCTCTTTTAAACTATGCTTCAATGTCTCGGAGCATCTCTTGGTAGTGGTCACTCTCCTTGATCCCTTCATTGATCATGATATATGGCACAAGAGCTGGTCTTAGTGAGTACTTTGTGAATTGATTATCAGTAGTGATTGTAGTAAATTACACCCCTTTCTTTGCCTTAGGAAAAACAAAGAGAAGAAACGTAAAGTAGCGGTAAGTATCGAGTGACGGTTTAGGAAAACCGTGCACTAATGACCCTCAATCACTTAAAAAGAGATGAAAGATTCGTTTCCCAAGGAGGTATGGTGTTGTGAATTAACTTGTATATATTTGAGATTAATATTAAGAAGAATGGGGGTGAGAAGAAGAAAAGACGGATACGACGAAAACGTAAAACCGTAGAAAAACCACTAAAATTAAAAATTATTAAAACCAAAAAACAAAATCAAGAAAAAGATTAAAAAGACTAAAACAAGTCTAAAATAATATAAATAAAGACAAAAATCCAATAAAGATATTTTAAAACCTTTTATTAATTAAATAATTAATTTTAAATGCTAATTAAAGCCCTAAAATTAAATTTAACTAATTCAAAAGTCTAAAATATGATTTTATTGAACAATTACTTAACTTATATTATTAGAAGACTAAAAAGTATTTTTCTAAAAATTAAAAACTCTCAAAACTATTTTTAAAATTCTAAAAATGATTAAAAATGATTAAAACCTAATTAAACTTAAAATAATTATAAAAATAAATCTAAAAGTTATAAAAATAATCTAAAAATGGAAATAGTCCTAATCAATGACAAAGAACCTAGGAAAAATGAAAAAAAGAAAGAAAAATAAAATTTTGAAAATTAAATAATAAAATAATATTAAAATAATAAAAAAAAATAAAAGCCACACAGTTGCGCCGCAACTAGTGGGGCTTGCGCCGCAACTAGTGTTACGGGATCACCAAGATCAGCAGGTACTTCAGTTGCGCCGCAACATGTTGTCTTGCGCCGCAACTTGTGAAACGGGATCACCAAGATCAGCAGCTCTGCCAGTTGCGCCGCAACCTTCTCTCTTGCGCCGCAACTTGCAAAACGTGCCAGGTTTGTTGAACACTGATGGAACAGTGTGAGTGCACACTTTTTGGTGCCAAGAGGGCTTGGCAATGAGCTTGTTTGGAGATTACTTTTGGACAATTGGGCACCCTTGAGCTTATTGAAGCTCAAGGAGTCAAGTAATACACAAATAACAACAAGAATCAAAAATCAACAATCAAAGATCATGCACAAAGTTCATAAGCAAATTAGCAATATGCAGATTTTTAACACCCTTTTTACCTTTTAAACTCAACAAATTTACTCCAAACTTGTGCCAAACTATATTACCATCTTACTAACATCTAACTTAACCTTAATCAAGTTGTCTAACACCTTTTAGCAACACAAATCAATGATTGTACCCTGCTTAAACCTGTTGCCAAACACCCTTTAAACTTTTTGAAAACCAATTTTTCCAAATCAAAACCTCACAAAACCTATGCAAACTTGTTCCAATATCTCAAAACATGCATAACAACACTTGAGAACACAAATCCACTATCTATAACACACTTAGTAGCAAAATCACATAAGATCATATAAACTAGCACTTTTATGAACTTTCAAAAGAAAAAGGAGTTTACCTAAGGTTCTTACATCCAAGAACCTAGAGGATGAAAATCCTCCTCCAATCCAACTCGGGTTGGAGCTGAACCAAATCAACAAGCCTTCAACCTATTGAACACAAAACAAAGAGAGAAAACACAAAAACAAGTAATAATATATATTTTTGATTTTCTTTTCTTTCTCTTAAATCTTTCCAAAACCTTTTCAAACTTCCAAATATGTTTTCTAAAACCCTATATTACCAATAACATCAACCAAGAACACCAAAATACCTTTGAGAAGATTTTACCAAAATCTCTCAAAATCTCAAAACCTTAAACAACTTTGAAAATCAAAGTTGCTTAACCAAATAAAAGTGGAACTCAGAATCAATCTCCTCACAACACACAAACTTTTAAAAACAATAAAAAAGGAATTACACTTGAATATTTCAAAAACCAAACTTTTTATTTCTTTAAAAAGGAATTACATGTGAGAGACTAGAAACTGGAACAAGGGCTTCACACAAGTTGTGAGCTCCTTTTATAGAGTCTATAGAACATCCTAGAAGCATAAAAAACTAAAACCCTAATACATAGAAAATCCCAAATGTGCCCTTGAGTGATTTTGAGTGCATATGAGCTGTCCATTTGATCTTGGCCTTTAAATTTTGCTTTGTGAGCAAGCATATCATCTTGGACGTTCATTTTGCCACGTCACTAGTCTTGGAGGTTAAGAAATGATGTGATTGGTGGATTGGGGAATTGGGGTTTTGGTGCACATGAGTGGGATGCAGGTTTTTAGGAGTGGGAAGGGTTTTGGAGTGTGTGAATTAAGTGTGTGCAAGTTTAATTGAGTTTTACCCAAGTAAATGTGGTGGTAATTTCTGGGCATGGTAAAGATGGTGAATAGTACCATTTGATCCGAAAATAGGGGTGGTGCATGTGTTAGGCGCATTTTTTGTTCAAATGTTTCAGCTTTGTCACTTTTGGTCCTTGTTTTTTCAGATTTTTGGCTTTTAAGGTTTCCAGCCCTATAACTTGACTTTCCTTTGTATTTAAGTTTCATCACTTGACAATTTTGGCACCAACTTTTGATAAAAGGTTATCAAGGATGTAATTTGACATTTGGTGATTCTTTAAGGACTAATCTTGGACAATGTTGATCTTCAAAGGTCTTCAATGAGTCTTTCACTTGTTGAGGGACCATTATTGGTAATTTGAAATTGTTGAGGGACCAAACTTGCCATTTCTTCAAAGTTGAAGGACCTTTTTGCAATTTTGACAAACTTAAGGGACCAAACTTGTAATTATGAATATACAAGGGTGTTAAGTGTCATTTCTTCAATAAATGATGATCAATCTTGCTTGTCTTCAAGTCTTCAAGGGTTTTTGATGAAAATTCCATGATTAGGGCCCGGTTCTTTGTACGGCTTCGTTTCTCGTGTCCGTTTTTCCTTGTATCTTGTGATCTTTTGTCTTTTTCACGATATCCATACCTAAAATACACAAGTAAACAAACACAAGCATATATATGGTATTTTATGACATTTTTATGCATTTAAAGCCCAAAAAGAACGATGAGATCATGTATAAATGCCATCTCATCACTCCCCCATACTAAGCCATTGCCGTGCCCTCACGCAATGCTAGAATAAAGTATCTAAGCATCACCAAAGTTCAATTTTATTAACCTTTATTGAAGAGTAAAAGACTTGCAACATACTACGAGAATGTGTAAAGACATAATGTATGATTTTCATCACCAAAATGTGACTTTTAAGGTCTAAGAATAGAAACAAGTTAATGTCCCTTAGAGTAAATTTCGTCATCCTTGATTGTCATACATTCCATGCTAAGTGCAAAAACAAGATCATTGTTGGTACAAGTCACAATGCTAACACTACTCATACGTCCAAATTGTGTAATACTTTTTCTCCCCGCAATCCTAGTTATTATAAAAGGAAATGGGTTACTAGCATTTTTTTATCTAATTGTCATGGATCACAAGTGATTCATATTGACTTATTTGAGTAGTTATTAGTCCGAAAGCAAAGTAGCACGATTTGATCAATAGTTAGCCGAAGGACAAAATCTTTTAAAACGGCTTCTCGTGTATCTCCTTAAGTTCATATCTTGGCATAACTCGTTTCACGATTTGAGACCTTTCTCGGACCGATATTTGGCATGTACTTCATACTTCAAATCTTGGGAAGACGTTCTCGAAATTATGGTCTTCTCTTCATATATTTGGAATTTCTTCACTTGACGTTTTTGAGAGATTCTTCATATAGGACCACGACTTCATCATTTTTCTTCAATCTTTACTTTGGATTTTGATATACAACGATCCGCCTCCTTTTCGGACTTGGATATATTTATCCTCATACCTTGTTAGGGTCTTTTTGGATAGACTTTCTCCATTCTTTAGGGGAGTAATTGCTTCTCGTCGTGTGTCTCGATCCTTCATATTGATTTTGGAACAATGATACTTCACATCATCTTTGGATCTTTAGCAAAAATAGAGCTCCTCATGCCTTGTTAGGGCCTTTTTGGATGATCGCCAATCTTCGCGTCCCGTTTCAATAAGTTATGCCTTGGCTATGAACTCTATTCAACCCCGAGCAACTTTTAAACGATCTTGCGCTAGAGGCTAAGTAACCTTTCAAATCGTACGACCTTACTTATTGCAATTATGTTTTATTCCTAATGCATTGATCTTATGGGAAGAAAAAGCCACAATTAAAAACATATGAGTTTTTGAAAGAACATTTTCATGTTCTACGTTTAGCATGATCACTTGTCTAACTCTATCACTTCTCGTTCTTCACTATATAAAGACCTCTAATTAAAGAGACTCGTGAATACTTAGCCGTGCAAGTCAAAATTAAGCCAAATTTGGATTAGCTTTCATTAAGACTATATCAAATCAAAGTTTTGGGTTTTCAAGCCACCTATAGGATCTTGCACTTTCTTGGACTTTTTCAAGTTTAGAGAATGCGTTTTAAAGTTCCCTTGATAAGTGACTTTCTAGAATCAATTATAGGAACTTGCGAAAAGTTCTTGTTCTTAATCCGTATGAATTAAGACTTTCGCGTTTTAAAGCTCCCTATATAAAAGTCTAGCAAAACTTGAATTGAGCGGGTTAAGGAATGTAAAGGGCTCCAAATGCCCATCAAGTCAAAAATTAACTCTTATTCTACCCATCGGAAAATATACATTCGTGTCTTAAAAACACTTATGAAAACAAAGAAAAATTTTAAAATTTGGCCATTTTTAGCCTTATTAGCAAAACAAAACATTGAAAGATGGAACACGTGAGGGCGTAGCAAAGCAAGTACCTATTCACCCCCCATACTAAAAGTAAACATTGTCCTCAATGTTTCGAGTCTAAAGGTGGAGCACCCCCATACTAGAGACGAAGAGTCGAATGCTTAGGATCTAGCATGGAAAGGGTGATCAACAATATATCTAAAGCCGTTTATTAATTATGCTAAAAGATAATTGTTAGAACAATAAAGGATATGTCATGGATTCGTGAAAAACTTCTTCAAACGAACGATGGAGGCTCACGTAAACGAACACGAGAGTCTTCAATCGTAGATGATGATGATGATCTAGATAACACAATCACAAACAACCACGAGACAACGAGTTGGAAGGGTACAATGTCCCCTTATTAGTGAACATAAAAAGCATAAAGATAAGCATGGGATCTCCCCCACGAGGCACCTCGTTTTTGATTACCGAGTCATGAGCTCGACTCGATCCCCTCAATGCTAATTATCATTGGGGAAGGTGTCTTGGTCGGGGGCAACCATTGAAGGAATTTCCCCACCAAAGTAGTGCTTAAGCCTATGTCCATTCACCTTGAAATTGGGACCATCATCTTGAGCTAGCTCAATGGTCCCATATGGCAACACTTGTGTAATGGTGAACGGACCCGACCAACGAGATTTCAATTTCCCGGAAAATATCTTAAGACGTGAGTTAAAAAGCAACACTTGATCACCAACGTTAAAAACCCGGTTTTTAATCTTTGAATCATGAAACTTTTTAGTCTTTTCTTTAAAAATTAATGAATTTTCATAAGCATTATCCCTTAATTCATCCAATTCATTCAATTGTATTTTCCGGTGATCTCCCGCGATCTTCAAGTCAAAATTAGCATGCTTAAGGGCCCAATATGCCTTATGCTCCAATTCAATGGGCAAATGACAATTCTTCCCATAGACTAACTTATAAGGAGTGCAACCGATAGGTGTCTTATAAGCGGTCCTAAAGGCCCATAAAGCGTCATCGAGTTTGTCGGACCATGAAGCACGGTTTTCTCCAATCGACCTTTCTAAAATCCTCTTCAAAGCTCGGTTCGAAACCTCGACTTGCCCACTCGTTTGCGGGTGATAAGCCGTAGAAAGACGATGTGTAACCCCATATTTCTTTAGAACCTTTTCGAATTGGTCATTACAAAAATGGGTTCCACGATCGCTTATAATAGCACGAGGGGTTCCGAACCGAGAGAATAGTTGCTTCAAAAACTTCACTACCACACGAGCATCATTAGTAGGCAAAGCCTTAGCTTCCACCCACTTAGAAAGGTAGTCCACCGCGACGAGGATATATTTGTTGCCATGAGATGATGGGAACGGCCCCATAAAGTCTATTCCCCATATGTCGAAAATCTCACACACTTGAATTATATTTTGCGGCATTTCATCACGTTGAGACGATTTTCCTTGACGTTGGCACGAATCACACGACTTCACAAGTGCGTGTGCATCACGATAAATAGAAGGCCAAAAGAAACCGGCATCGAACACTTTCTTAGCCGTGAGATTAGCACCGTGGTGACCACCCGTGGGTCCTTCGTGACAAGCTCTAAGGATATTAGAAGCTTCGGCACCAAACACACAACGTCGAACGAGTTGATCCGCACAAATCCGAAAGAGATAAGGGTCGTCCCAAAAATAGAACTTGACGTCACGAAAGAATTTTCGTTTTTGTTGTGTCGTCATACCCTTGATTATGAAATTGCCCGCATGGTAATTTGCAATGTCGGCAAACCATGGGGTGGTGTCTTTAGAATTCACTACACCGAGAGTCTCGAGAGGAAATGTTTCGGTAATTTCCTTGTTCTCGAAAACATCTTTGTGAGGATCTTCTAGACGAGAGAGATGATCGGCCGCTAGATTCTCGGCTCCTTTTTTGTCAAGCACGGTGACATCAAATTCTTGGAGGAGGAGCATCCAACGAAGTAATCTTGGCTTAGCATCTTGCTTAGCTAAGAGATACTTGATAGCCGAATGGTCGGTATACACAATGCTTTTAGTTAAGACGAGATAAGGTCGGAATTTCTCAAAAGCATAGACCACGGCAAGGAATTCCTTTTCCGTTGTGGTGTACTTTAATTGAGCCTCGGTCATCGTCTTACTAGCATAGTGGATAGGACGGAAATGCTTGTCGTAACGTTGCCCTAAGACGGCCCCTATAGCATAATCACTTGCATCGCACATGATTTCAAAGGGTAATTCCCAATTAGGAGCAACAAGAATGGGAGCTTCGGTAAGTTTCCTTTTTAGAGTTTCGAAAGCCTTAACACAATCCTCATTAAAGTTAAAAGGAGCATCCTTCTCGAGAAGGTGTGTCATAGGACGAGAAATCTTCGAAAAGTCCTTAATGAAACGACGATAAAAGCCCGCGTGGCCTAGGAAACTACGAACTCCCTTGACGGTTTTGGGATGAGGTAACTTGGCGATGACGTCTACCTTAGCTTTATCGACCTCAATCCCCGCCTTCGACACCTTATGTCCTAAGACGATTCCTTGTTTACACATGAAATGACATTTCTCCCAATTAAGCACAAGATTGGTTTCTTCACAACGTTTTAACATTAGTTCGAGATTAGATAAACATGACGTGAACGAATTACCAAACACCGAGAAGTCATCCATAAACACTTCCATCGACTTCTCGATCATGTCGTGAAAAATCGCCATCATACACCGTTGAAACGTACCGGGTGCATTACAAAGTCCGAAAGGCATCCTACGATAAGCGAACGTTCCATAAGGACACGTGAACGTAGTCTTTTCTTGATCACGAGGGTCGATAGGAATTTGAAAGTAACCGGAAAAACCATCTAAAAAGCAATAGAATTCATTTCCCGCAAGTCGCTCCAACATTTGATCCATGAAGGGCAAAGGAAAGTGGTCTTTACGAGTTGCGTCATTTAACTTTCGGTAGTCAATACACACCCTCCAACCGGTCACAACACGAGTGGGAATTAACTCGTTGTTTTCATTAGGCACAACGGTCATTCCTCCCTTTTTAGGGACACAATGGATTGGGCTCACCCATGGGCTATCGGATATAGGATAAATCATTCCCGCGTCAAGGAGTTTAAGGACCTCCTTTTTAATGACATCGTGAATTTTGGGATTTACCCTTCTTTGACTTTGAATTGCGGGTTTGTAGTCCTCCTCCATTAAAATCTTGTGAGTACAAAATTTTGGGTCAATACCCTTAATGTCGGATATTTTCCACGCAATTGCCCCTTTGTGAGCCTTAAGAACTTTCAAGAGCTCGGTTTTTTCACCATTAGCAAGATCTTTTGCAATAATAACCGGCAACTTGTCATCACCTTCCAAGAATGCATATTCAAGGTGAGAAGGAAGATCTTTCAATTCAAGGATAGGCGGTTCCTTGATTGAAGATTTTGGTTCAACACTCATAACTTCCATCGGCGGAAGAAATGGTGGAATAGAAGTATCATCACTAATCAACACCTCATCTTCATTGTCGATTTCATTTGAAGTGAAATCGCCTCCTTGGAATGGAGTGAGATTTGGTGTGGAATTAGCAAGAATCGGATCCAAAATAGTGGGATTGCCACTTGACGAGCTATCGAAAAAACCTAACACTTCTTGTGAAAACTCATCGCAAACCTCATCAATGATGTCAATGTGATTGATGGTAGCGATTGCATAAACATGAGAAGGTTTCGAGTTTTGAGTAGCGTTTATAACAAGTTCCTCTTCGTTGAATCTCAAAGTGATAGTTCTCGCATGAACATCGATAAGCGATCTCGAAGTATCTAAAAATGATCGTCCTAAAATTAGAGGAACTTGAGGATCCGCGGGGATGTCGACTACTATAAAATCAACGGGATAGTAGAACTTCCCCACTTTCACGAAAACATCTTCGGCTACTCCACATGCCATGATCGTAGAATGATCGGCCATCTCGATGGACATGTTCGAAGGAATAAGAGCCGGAAGCGAAAGCGATTTCCAAATGGAAAATGGCATCAAATTAATGCTCGCACCAAGATCGGCCAAGGCGAGGCATTCTTTCATCTCTTGTATGTCACAAGGAATGAGAAACTTTCCGGGATCACCAACTTTTTCCGGTATGCGGTTAAGATAAACCGAAGAACAATTAGCAAGCTTTGAAAGCTTTTCCTTATCGCTCATCATACTTTTAAAAGTGGAAGCGAAACGAGGCATGTATAACAACGCGTCGGCTAAACTCACATCAAAATGCACTTGTTGAAACATCTTAATAAAAAGCTCGATTTGTTGTTTGTTACGTTCTTGCATTTTCTCTTTGTTTTGTCTTGAAGGGTAGGGTAAAGGTGGTGTGGGTAAGTCATTAGGCAACGGCCTTGGAATCTCGGGTTCCACAATTGGTATTGGTGTAACCGTAGGTGTGGTATGAGCGGTACTTCGTGGGATTGTAATGTGCTCCTTTTCGGCCATCACCTCGGGTTCTTTCTCGATTTCCTTCTCCGTAGAAGTACTTGTACGAGAGATTGGTTCCTTGAAAGTTTTACCACTTCGTGTAGTAATAACCTTCATTTCTCCCTTCGGGTTTGCAATGGTATCACTAGGAAGACCACCCGAAGAAGAGGGCTTACACATGATAGCTTCAAACATTTTAGCCATTCGGTCCTCAAATTTTGATTGCCTAGCATCCGCTTTCAATAACTCTTGCTTAATCTCATGTTGTCCTAATTCCATCTTTTGTTGGCTTTGTTGAAGACGTTGGACATTTCCTTCCATTTTATTTGCATGAGTTTTAAGTTCATTAGCAAGTTCATTTTTAAGCTCGTTTTTCAACTCGGACCTTAAGCTAATCATCTCACGTTGCATATTATCAAATTTAGCATCATTTGCTTTAGCATAATCTAAAAATTCTCCTTGCAAATTTTTCGTGTGAGCATTTTGAAAACCTTGTGTAGTATTTTGAAAATCACGGTTTTGGTTTTGATTAGAGATTTGTCCATTCCCACTTTGATAATTCCCTTTGTTGTAATTGCGTGTGTTGCCTTGGTAATTACCTTGGTTGTTGTTTCGATAATTGTTAACATTTTGATTTGGTGGAGCTTGATTTTGGCGGGAACCTTGGCCGTTTTGGTTGTAAGTTCCCGTTGCTACATAAGCACTCGAAGTGTTACCATCCGCGGTAATGCACTCGGATAAATCATGAGCTCCTCCACATGATAAACAACTCTTAGCAACCGCTTTAACCGAAGCGGAATTGGAAGCTTCTTGAGCCTTCCAATGGGACATTAGATTAGCAAATCTATCAAAAAACCGATTTTCCTCATTAGCTTCATCATGTAAGGCATTAATTCCACGAGACGATTGTGATGATGATGACGAACCCATATTGGCAACACTCGGTGTGTTACGAGGGCTATAAACCTTAGATCGATTTTCAATGATTTGTAAAGCCTCATTTGTCGTCTTGCACAAAAAATTACCACCCGCGGCGGCATTCAAATAATCTCGTTCATGATCATTAAGCCCATTATAAAAAGTATCTATTTGATGCAATTCCGAAAAATCATGATGAGGACATTCATGTAACATCTCCTTAAATCGTTCCCATGCCATTGAAAAACTTTCATTATTACGTTGCACAAATCGTGAAATCTCATTTTTTAAGTGTGTTGTTTTTGATGGTGGAAAAAACTTGTTCACAAACTTAGAAACGAGATCGGCCCATGTCAAAATCGAATTTGGCGGTTCTTTCTCGAGCCAAATTTTAGCGGGTCCATCCAACGAATATGGAAACAACATCATCTTAATGGCGTCATGCGGAACATCTTTGAATTTGCTAGTGGCGGTGAGACGGTTGAAATTCCTAATGTGGTAATGCGGGTTGTCTTTCTCGTGACCTCGAAATTTGTTTGCTTGTAGCATCGACATTAAACCCGTCTTAATTTCGAAATTCTCCGCAAGGATGGCGGGAATAACAATGGCCTCTCCAAAACCCTCGGTGGGTGCTTGTAGCAACTCCATCATAGTACGATTAGCCATTATGACTTCTTGTTCTATAATAGGTTCAACAATTGGAGGTTCTTCAACAATCAACGATCCTTGATTTGCTTGCTTTTGAAGACGTTTACGAGCTCGTTTAGCTTGATTACGAGTGATCATAAACTTCACGAAGAATGGGAGGTGAGCAAAGAAGATTCTTTTTGGTCGTTTTGTGGATTTTCAATTTTTTTTGTGTTTTTGATGATATTTAATTTTTTTGGTTTTTGGTGTATCTTCGTAGACAACAATCTACAAAATCTCTCCTCGAATCAAACTCTTGATTAAAGAAGCCTCAAAGGAATGAAAACGATCACGTGGAGTGAACGCCTTCGAATGACTTTAGAACTTTGGTGAAAACCAAATTGTTCACGAGGGTTTAATCACAAAGAAAACCAAGCAAATATAGTATACGTATTAATACTTTGGGCGGCAAAACCCTCGATGAGCCTTCAATCTCAAAATACTCACAAGCAAGCGGGGAAACGAGGCGGCGCGAAGCACTTAAGAGCCTTTTTCCTTAGGGTATATTTTATAATACCCGCCTTATACCCACCTTATAGTTCGTATTTTTCAAAATCGAGCTTCTCGAAAGTATTTATCTATTTTTGCCTTTTCTTTTTGTTTGAGATTCGAATACAATGATCGAGTGATGAAATCCCGAATCAAGGTTGTGTTTTCACACTTTTGGAGATATTGTATTTTGGTTGTGATACTTAATACAATATATTAATAATATTCACAAAGAAAAACCGAGAAAACCGATAATACGTGTTAAGGGAGTTCCACTTAACACAAATACTATTTTGGATAATATTAAAAACAAAATTTTCCAAATTAAATCACGACACACCTCCCCGGCAGCGGCGCCAAAGTGATTGTAGTAAATTACACCCCTTTCTTTGCCTTAGGAAAAACAAAGAGAAGAAACGTAAAGTAGCGGTAAGTATCGAGTGACGGTTTAGGAAAACCGTGCACTAATGACCCTCAATCACTTAAAAAGAGATGAAAGATTCGTTTCCCAAGGAGGTATGGTGTTGTGAATTAACTTGTATATATTTGAGATTAATATTAAGAAGAATGGGGGTGAGAAGAAGAAAAGACGGATACGACGAAAACGTAAAACCGTAGAAAAACCACTAAAATTAAAAATTATTAAAACCAAAAAACAAAATCAAGAAAAAGATTAAAAAGACTAAAACAAGTCTAAAATAATATAAATAAAGACAAAAATCCAATAAAGATATTTTAAAACCTTTTATTAATTAAATAATTAATTTTAAATGCTAATTAAAGCCCTAAAATTAAATTTAACTAATTCAAAAGTCTAAAATATGATTTTATTGAACAATTACTTAACTTATATTATTAGAAGACTAAAAAGTATTTTTCTAAAAATTAAAAACTCTCAAAACTATTTTTAAAATTCTAAAAATGATTAAAAATGATTAAAACCTAATTAAACTTAAAATAATTATAAAAATAAATCTAAAAGTTATAAAAATAATCTAAAAATGGAAATAGTCCTAATCAATGACAAAGAACCTAGGAAAAATGAAAAAAAGAAAGAAAAATAAAATTTTGAAAATTAAATAATAAAATAATATTAAAATAATAAAAAAAAATAAAAGCCACACAGTTGCGCCGCAACTAGTGGGGCTTGCGCCGCAACTAGTGTTACGGGATCACCAAGATCAGCAGGTACTTCAGTTGCGCCGCAACATGTTGTCTTGCGCCGCAACTTGTGAAACGGGATCACCAAGATCAGCAGCTCTGCCAGTTGCGCCGCAACCTTCTCTCTTGCGCCGCAACTTGCAAAACGTGCCAGGTTTGTTGAACACTGATGGAACAGTGTGAGTGCACACTTTTTGGTGCCAAGAGGGCTTGGCAATGAGCTTGTTTGGAGATTACTTTTGGACAATTGGGCACCCTTGAGCTTATTGAAGCTCAAGGAGTCAAGTAATACACAAATAACAACAAGAATCAAAAATCAACAATCAAAGATCATGCACAAAGTTCATAAGCAAATTAGCAATATGCAGATTTTTAACACCCTTTTTACCTTTTAAACTCAACAAATTTACTCCAAACTTGTGCCAAACTATATTACCATCTTACTAACATCTAACTTAACCTTAATCAAGTTGTCTAACACCTTTTAGCAACACAAATCAATGATTGTACCCTGCTTAAACCTGTTGCCAAACACCCTTTAAACTTTTTGAAAACCAATTTTTCCAAATCAAAACCTCACAAAACCTATGCAAACTTGTTCCAATATCTCAAAACATGCATAACAACACTTGAGAACACAAATCCACTATCTATAACACACTTAGTAGCAAAATCACATAAGATCATATAAACTAGCACTTTTATGAACTTTCAAAAGAAAAAGGAGTTTACCTAAGGTTCTTACATCCAAGAACCTAGAGGATGAAAATCCTCCTCCAATCCAACTCGGGTTGGAGCTGAACCAAATCAACAAGCCTTCAACCTATTGAACACAAAACAAAGAGAGAAAACACAAAAACAAGTAATAATATATATTTTTGATTTTCTTTTCTTTCTCTTAAATCTTTCCAAAACCTTTTCAAACTTCCAAATATGTTTTCTAAAACCCTATATTACCAATAACATCAACCAAGAACACCAAAATACCTTTGAGAAGATTTTACCAAAATCTCTCAAAATCTCAAAACCTTAAACAACTTTGAAAATCAAAGTTGCTTAACCAAATAAAAGTGGAACTCAGAATCAATCTCCTCACAACACACAAACTTTTAAAAACAATAAAAAAGGAATTACACTTGAATATTTCAAAAACCAAACTTTTTATTTCTTTAAAAAGGAATTACATGTGAGAGACTAGAAACTGGAACAAGGGCTTCACACAAGTTGTGAGCTCCTTTTATAGAGTCTATAGAACATCCTAGAAGCATAAAAAACTAAAACCCTAATACATAGAAAATCCCAAATGTGCCCTTGAGTGATTTTGAGTGCATATGAGCTGTCCATTTGATCTTGGCCTTTAAATTTTGCTTTGTGAGCAAGCATATCATCTTGGACGTTCATTTTGCCACGTCACTAGTCTTGGAGGTTAAGAAATGATGTGATTGGTGGATTGGGGAATTGGGGTTTTGGTGCACATGAGTGGGATGCAGGTTTTTAGGAGTGGGAAGGGTTTTGGAGTGTGTGAATTAAGTGTGTGCAAGTTTAATTGAGTTTTACCCAAGTAAATGTGGTGGTAATTTCTGGGCATGGTAAAGATGGTGAATAGTACCATTTGATCCGAAAATAGGGGTGGTGCATGTGTTAGGCGCATTTTTTGTTCAAATGTTTCAGCTTTGTCACTTTTGGTCCTTGTTTTTTCAGATTTTTGGCTTTTAAGGTTTCCAGCCCTATAACTTGACTTTCCTTTGTATTTAAGTTTCATCACTTGACAATTTTGGCACCAACTTTTGATAAAAGGTTATCAAGGATGTAATTTGACATTTGGTGATTCTTTAAGGACTAATCTTGGACAATGTTGATCTTCAAAGGTCTTCAATGAGTCTTTCACTTGTTGAGGGACCATTATTGGTAATTTGAAATTGTTGAGGGACCAAACTTGCCATTTCTTCAAAGTTGAAGGACCTTTTTGCAATTTTGACAAACTTAAGGGACCAAACTTGTAATTATGAATATACAAGGGTGTTAAGTGTCATTTCTTCAATAAATGATGATCAATCTTGCTTGTCTTCAAGTCTTCAAGGGTTTTTGATGAAAATTCCATGATTAGGGCCCGGTTCTTTGTACGGCTTCGTTTCTCGTGTCCGTTTTTCCTTGTATCTTGTGATCTTTTGTCTTTTTCACGATATCCATACCTAAAATACACAAGTAAACAAACACAAGCATATATATGGTATTTTATGACATTTTTATGCATTTAAAGCCCAAAAAGAACGATGAGATCATGTATAAATGCCATCTCATCAAGTAGTCATAGTGTCCAACACATCGTCACTATCTTGAGCATGATAGAAGAAATTCCCATGAGGATCAATAGTTGGGTCACTCTTCATGAAGACTTTGATGATAAGTTTTGTGAACCTTGTAAATGGGAGATGCATCGCTTTCCTCATGGAACTTGTGAATTGATGACAAAATTCCTCCCAAGTTGTAGGGCATAGTCCACTTTAGATCCAGTGTAGAGACCCCAAAACATAATAGCCTGAGAGGGTCTCATTGCGTCTGCTCCACGAATCTTGGAAGTAAGGCATTTTAATAAGATAGTGACAATTGCTTTCCAAGATTGCCAAATATGTGACGTGTTAAACTGAGATAGAAAACCAATTTCACCCTCATAATTCAATTCTCGAATTACTCGAAGCAGTTCATCTGTATCTGGGTCAGGCACAAAGGGTTCTCCTTTTCCTAACTTAGGAAGATTGAATAGTTGCCTAAATTGACGCAATTCAAGTGTCAAGTCTTTCTTGTTGAGCTTGAAAGAGATAATCTTCTTTGACAATTGTTTTGCCTGTGTAATTGTGGTTGTGGCCCAAAACTCGTGCATGTATACTTCAGGAACTGATGCAGTGACACGTAATGCGTCCTTTATCGGTGAACAATCTAGGATGTCTGTTGAAATTTTAAATGCCGGCAAAGTAGGATCAAAATCGTCTTTCAGACGAAAATTGTTTGGTGCATGTTGCATTCTGGCATTAAGTGGAACGAGGACAAGATCTAGTTGTTTTTGTTGTTCTTCGGTTATCGACATTTTCCAACTTTAGATAAACACATGCACACATGATATATACACATATATATATATCTCATAAACTATGTAAATCCTAAGCATAGGGAATAAAACAACAAACGTCACCACATTGCATAACATCACACTAAGATGAAACTACACTTAGAACATTGTTATCTTTTTAACAACTTAATCTAGTAGTGTTCATTTTAGTATCACTATTCACAATGAGTAGTGGTTTATGTATCTCAAGTATGTCCTAAATTTCCATCGCACTAATCAAGTCCATTGTAATGCTAAACTCAACAAATTGTCCTAGCAAATGTAGGTCTATCGTGACGAGCCATCGTATTGACCATCACAACATTGTCTTGTAATGAAGCCATCACAGTGACCATCGAAGCAAAGGATCGCAATGAAGCCATCGCAACGGACCCATCGCAACGAACCCATCACAACGGAACCACCGCAACGGATCCATCGCAACAGACCCATCACAACAGACCCATCACAACGAATCCATCACAACGAGTCCATTGCAACAGACCCATCACAACGGACCCATCGCAACGAGTCCATCGCAACGAACCCATCGCATCTACTCCATCGCAACGGACCATCGCAGTTAACCCATCGCAATCAATGCGATCATAAGAGGCCATCGTAGTCTGGGCGATATGAACAATAAAAAACCTGGTGATCTCGATTGCAGGTCTTAGATTTCGTTTAATACAAAACCATTCAAAACCAATGGACCTATCTTAAATAAACAAAACCAACCACTCAATTAGCACTTTGATGGTAGTTGAGTTTTGAAACCCTAAATTAATTTGATAATGATGAACAGGTTTGAATGATGATGATATACGGAACAAGATGAACAAAGAGGTAACCCGTTTATGATAATAGTACCTAGGTGATGATGCAGTTTTAGCACACAAAGATGAAGCTTGAGTCTTGTTTAACAATGGCGGATGGAGTAAAACTTTTGTGTATGTGACGAAAAGTGATAAACAGGGAAGGGGGGGGGGGGTGTAATGATTTGACTTTAGTCAAAGGAAATGCAATAAATTGCATCTTGATCCCCCTGATTGCAAGTTTTGCATTTTTGGCCCCCCAGTTTGAAAAGTTGTTAATACAATAACCCGTAACTTCTTATCTTGACATACTAACACGATCACATACACCAATCATTCAACTAACACGATCACAAGGCACACTTAGCATATGATGAAGAATATAACCGTTTTTACATTTTTCTGAAAACCCGTTTTGAAGACATGTCAAAATAAAAATGATTGATATTTTCTCCCCCTTAAACGCAGACCCGTTTTCTATTTAAAGAGCTGTAGTCGTTTTTTTTAAGGAGACAAATATCTATGAAGACCTTTTCCGTTTAATGATTTTCTGAAACGATTCTGGTGTCAATAAGATTTATCTTATTTTAACAAAATAAGTGCACTGATGCGTACACTAATTTGTTTTAGACCAAGTTATAAAGTAAACTTGATCCCTTACAAGGTTTTGAAGTAAACCTAGCCCGAGAAAACTAATCCCGTTGTGAGCCAATGTTTTCAAAAGAAATACATGACTTTAATGCGAAAAGCGGGTAGCAGTCAGAAGTAACTACAAGCCATGTGGGCATGTTTTAAAATATATACAACTTTCATACGGACTCTATTTATGGCGTCGTGTTAATATTAATCGACATTTCTAAGGCCGTAAATATTAACGTACTAAAAGACATGCCCGATTTAAAATGAAAAATATTTTTGGATTTTCTTGATTTTATAATTTTTATGGTTTTTGTATGTTTTATATTTTTGTATTTTTCTTTTGATAATATACAAGATCATGATAAAAGGATACTCTAGAATAGTTTACCACCACTATTCTACAGATTCTTCTACGAACTCCTTAAGTGTTGCTAGAGAGAATGATTTCATGCCTAGCTTTTCGATCAAAAACTTGATACGTCCTCGATCTAAGGCCTTTGTGAATATGTCCGCCAGCTGATACCCAATGTTGACAAATAAAGCTCGATTACTCCATTCTCCACTTGCTCTTTGATGAAGTGGTAGCGTATGTCAATGTGCTTCGCTCGGGAATGTTGAACGTAGTTGCAACAAAGGGCAATGGCTCTTTTGCTGTCATAGTACATCGGGATTTTGTTGAATCCAAGACCATAGTCAGTTAATTGTGATCTCATCCAAAGAACTTGAGCACAACAACCGGACATAGAAATTTGTTCTGCCTTTTGGATGCCCAACTAATCACTCTATCTCCAAGAAGTTGCACACTGCCAGAAGTGCTACGTCGAGTATCTTGACACCCAGCATAATCTGCATCTGCATATGATATTAGTGCAATAGAGGAATCCTTCGGACACTACAGACCACGATTAAGTGTTCCTTTAAGATACCGAAAGATCCTTTTCACAACATGTAAGTGCTTTTCGGTAGGCCGAGCCTGATACCGAGCATACATGCAAATAGCAAATTGCAAATCAGGCCTGCTAGCGGTCAGATAGAGAAGGGTACCGATCATTCCACTGTAAAGTTTAGGATCGACAACAATCCCATCCCTATCCTCATCTAACTTGGATCTCTCCACCATCGGAGTATCCACGGGGTCACAGTTTTCAAAATGATACTTTTTCAAAGATTCTAGAGCATATTTGGATTGATTAATGAAGATGCCTCTAGGATTTTGAGAAATTTGCAACCCTAAGAAAAATGAAAATTTTCCCATCATCGACATCTTAAAACGTGTGGACATGATTTTCTCAAAATGGTCAGATAGTATTTGAGTAGTGGCAGAAAATATTATATCGTCAACATAAATTTGTACCAGTATCATGTGGTTTTCCTCCTTGAGAATGAATAATGTTGGGTCCACTTTGCCTTTGGAGAAGCCTTCCGAGATCAGATAAGACGATAGGAGATCGTACCACACGCGTCAAGCTTGTTTCAACCCATAAAGAGCCTTCTTAAGCTTATACACGCGATTAGGATACTCCGAGTTAACAAATCCATTCGGCTGGCTTACGTAGACATCTTCCCTTAATTCACCATTAAGAAATGCCGTCTTGACATCCATTTGATAGACGATCATATTCATGTGAGCAACATAAGAGAGGAATAGTCTAATTGCCTCCAAACGTGCAACGGGAGCGAAGGATTCTTCAAAGTCAATACCCAAAGCTTTTTTGTAACCTCGAGCAACCAATCTAGCTTTGTTCTTTAACACACCACCTAACTCATCGAGTTTAACCTTATATACCCACAACAAAGTAAGGATGTCAACGTTGTCGGGTAGAGGAACAAATTCCCATACTTCAAAGCATTGAAATTCATTAAGTTCATCTTGCATGGCTTCAATCCAAGATGAGTGTGTCATAGCTTGTTGCCAATTTTTAGTTTCAATGTCAGAAAGAAATGCATCAAAGTAACAATATAATGCATGTTCTTGTGGTTGATGGCATGTTCAAACTAGTCGATCGACTTCACCAATAATGTTACGAATTGGGTGATCCTTTGTCCATTTTTTATTATGATTTTAAATCCGTGGTGGTCTGGAGTGAACGATTGCAGGAGCTTCCTCTGAGGTAGACACACCAATAGGGTTTTCGGGTATTTGTGAACCAAAGAATTGAAGTTCTTGTAGGTAAGCAGTTTCCAAATCGTGATCTGATTGTAGTGTTTTACCACACCTTTAGGAAAAGGAGGTAAATAGGGAAAGTATTAAATACGACGGTTTAGGAAAACCGTGTACAAATGACCCTAATGAAGTTCGCTTCCCAAGGAGGTATATGTGTGTGACTAAAATGTAGCAAGATTTGAGATTAAAATTGGATAGAAGGGGATGAGAAAATAGAATGACGAAGACGTGAAATTAATTACTACTACGACTAAACGTAAAACCGTAAAAAGAGCAAAAATAAAAATTAGTTCTAAAAAATCCCCAAAAAATTACCAAAAATCATAATAAATAAACTAAGAGTTTACCAATGATCAAAACTTTTTCAAACCTTTTAATTAATTAAATATTAATTTTTAAATGCTAATTAAAGCCCTAAAAATCAAATTAATTATCAAAAAGCCCAAATAAAGATTTTTCAATTGGTAAACCTCTAAAATGACCTAAAAAGATTAAAACTATTTTTAGAAAATTTTAAACTAAGAAAAACTATTTAAAATGATTTAGAAACTATTAAAACTTAAAATAATTATAAAAATTAATCTAAATATGATAAAATTAATCTAAATATGATAAAATTAATCTAAGAGTTGCAAAAATCCTATTTTAATGTATTAAATCTAAGAAAAATATAAAAAGTACAAAAATGTGAAATTTGAAAAATAATAATAAAATAATATTAAAATAATATTAAAAATCCAAAAATTATAAAAAAATGCTAAAAACTTGAAAACTAGTTTATTTTAACCTAAATAATCAGAAAATGAAAGTGAAATTACCAACATACCCCTAATGGGCCCCCAAATGGGCTAAAACCAAAAACAGTCAACAATAATGGGCTTTTGGGCCCAAAAAGTCAAACTAGGCCCAAATGACCTGAAAAAGCCCTATCTGACTAAAAATTTAATTCTAAGCACAAAAATCTGAAGGCCAAAAAGCTGATTCTGAGCTTATCACAGCTTAAATAACAAACAGCTTATTCTTATTGGGCCAATAATCCCATTAAGCAATAAGCTAATGCCATAAGCTCTGCTTAAACACACAGCCTTCTTTTGAGATGCCTAAGAGATCTGTAAAAAGAAATTTTAAAAAAGCTCACTCAATAAGCCAGAAATAAGCAAAATAGAAATCCACTAAACGACAAAATAGTTGGGTTAGAGTTCTAGGGCGTTTCAAAAGCTCTGGTTTGTTGCAAAAGCTCACAAATAGCTTAACTAAGAATAATCAATCAAGAAAATCACAAAAAGCCAAGTAGAATAAGCTGTGTGAACCAATAAGCTGGTTGAAAAAGCCAAATAAGCTAGTTTCCTAGCAAAAGCTTAACCAAAAGACTTGTAACCTTCCAGACTTGTTATTAAGCTAAGAAAAATGAGTTCTATTACAAAAGACAAATTGTTGCATGTACCAATAAAGCAGTTCTAAAAAATAAGCCAAATTGTGCTTATTTGACCAAAAGTCAAAGTACTCCAAAGTTCACCAAATGATCAGAGATGGTATAAGGGCTTGTTATAAGCAACTTTTGTGAAGAACTCAAGGAGGAGTCCTTGTGAATCAAGAGGTCAGTTGACCAATTATAGACAGATTTTGGCAACTAAGGCTTAATAAGCCAGTGAGCTTATAAGCCAGATACAAGGCACACCAAATAGCAAAATTCACTCACAAGCAGCACATAAACAAGTTCCAAGAAACAAAACCACAAGGCATAGACTAGATTCTCAAATGCAAGCACCAAATGAGGTGGTCACTTTGCTGATGCAAATGACCACTTCAGCCAACTTTGATAAGCTATAGCACACTCAATAAGCCACCAAATTCAAAAACCAGATAATCAATAGATAGCTTATCACCTAAACTATTCCCAAACCTTATTTCAGACCTTAGATCCAACAAACAATGAAGTTATTGGATCTGATGTGTTTGACAAATTTCAAAACACCTCCTTATCAAATTTTTGCAAAACTTGAAATCCTTTTTCCAAACTTTCAGAAACTCAACCAATGACTAAAACTTGTTCAATATGACTTGTTTAGACTTCCCAAACCCTAAGAACCAAGGGCAAAAGGCCACAAGGCCTTATGAACCAGTAATCCCAAACTATCCTTTAATAAGCACTTTTCAAACAAACTTCTTAATCCTTCAAACAACCTACTGATTTTAATGATCAAATAGCTACACTAGGTGACAACTAACAGATACCAGCCATAAAACACAAAGCACAAACACAAAATCACCAAATCACATATCAAAACACAAATCAGACAATATCATGTGATTTTTTAGAGGAATCTTAACAAGAGCTTATACCTATCCTCCATAATATCCTAGGAGGATCAGCAATGCTCCTTGGACCTTGTTCAACAACTAGAACAAGACCAAGGTACTTCAACAAGGGAGATGAATGACTGCCTTGGTTGATGTTTCAAAGTAGAAACTCAAGGACTTGATTTCTTCAACACAATGAACAAACAGCCCAACCAAAGGCTCCAATCCCTTCACAAGCTTGGTATCAACAAGCTTGTAAGAGCTTATAGATTTTGGTCAAGGATTAGTACAACAAAAATAGCAAAATCAAAAACCACTTTTCAAGCTTTTTTCAAACTTGAAAACCTTACCAAACATAAACTTCCTTGAACCACAAGATTCAAGCACACTTATAACATATAATGGAACTCAGAATTATGCTTAAACAACACCAACTTTTAAAAACATAAAAAGGAATTACAATTTTCTCAAAATACCAACTTTTATAAAATTCAAAAAGGAATTACAATGTTTAAAAGGTAAAACTGGAAAAAGGCTCTCTCACAAGTTGAGGAATCCTTATATGGGCCACAAGGGCTGAGATTACAATGAGAAAACCCTAGCTATGAAGTCGCTAAAATGCCCTTGAATCTTCTAGACGAATTTTTATATTGAGCTGTCCAAATGCATCCTAGACATTCATTTTAGCTTTGTAACCAAGCAAAGAGTGTCAGCTATTGATTTGGCCACGTGGCAAAGCTTGGAGGTTAAGTTGTGATGTGATAGGTGGACGTCTTGAATGGTGGGGCCCTTTCGTGAGTGGGAGTGAGGGTTTTGGGTGTGGGATGAGTTTCTTCATGTGTGAATCAAGCATGGGTAGGGTTAATTTGGGTTTACCCTTTGTTTAAGTGGATGGTAAATCTGGGTGGATGAACATGAACAGTGGTAAGTTTTGATCCGAAAAAGGTGAGATGGGGTGTTTGGCGCGTGTTTGTGTTTATTTAAACTTTGGGAATTGGCAATAGCAGCCCTTGTGTTTTTGGAAATATGGTAAAACGTGTTTAATCAACCAAAAACTTCATTTCCTTTGTAATGAAAGTTTCTCTTTTCATACTTTTGCCCCAAAACTTTGGCAAAAGTGTTTCAAGAGTTATTTTGCCATGTTTGAATATTTGAAGGACTGATTTTGTACTTTCTTGATCTTCAAAGGTCTTCATTGGTTC
Source organism: Glebionis coronaria (assembly GCA_025667525.1). NCBI lineage: Eukaryota > Viridiplantae > Streptophyta > Magnoliopsida > Asterales > Asteraceae > Glebionis > Glebionis coronaria. The sequence continues at coordinate 86,981 of JANFOE010001740.1, forward strand.
TTTGACTTCATGAGGGACCATAATTGACAACTTAGAATTGTTGAGGGACTAAACTTGTCATTTCTTCAAAGTTGAAGGACCATTTTGTAATTTTGACAAACTTAAGGGACAAAACTTGTAATTATGAATATACAAGGGTTTTAAGTGTCATTTCTTCATATTTTGAGGATCAATCTTGTACATCTTCAAGTCTTCAAGGGTTTTTCTTGGATAAATCATGAACTAGGACCCGGATCTTTGTACGGCTTCGTTTCTCGTGTCCGTTTTTCCTTGTTTCTTGTGATCTTTTGTCTTTTTCATGATATCCATACCTAAAACACACAAGTAAACAAATACAAGCATATATATGGTGAATTGCAAGAATTTCTTGATGTGGTCATGTGGGTCATCAATGGTACACCCCAAGAACGGTTGAGCAGAGACCATCTGGATAAAGCCTGATTTTAGCTCAAAGTTGTTGGCTTTAAATGCTGGTATAACAATTGGATCAGTGTTGCCATCTACATGAGCTTGCAGCAGTTCAATCATCGGGCGATTATCCGGAAGAGGCTCATTGTTGTTGTTATTATTCATGTTGTTGAAAGGCGGGTTGTTGTTGTTATTATTATTGTTTGGAGGTGGTATGTTGTTGTTGTTTTGTACACCGGCCATGTCTAAGTTATCGAGAGGCTCGGGCACTTGATAAGACGTGGATCGAGTGCACATACACCTGCAAAAGAACGAACAAAGAAAAACAAAGCAAAAATATTTTTTTGGTTTTTATGTTTTTTACTTTTTAGGATTTTTTGAAAATTTTATATTTTTTAGGATTTTTGAAAATTTTTATGGAAAAGTAACGTTCACGGGGAACGGATCCCAAAATCCAAGTTCTCACAAAAAACTTTTGATCTTAACGAGAAGAGCCGGCAGCGGCGCCATTTGATACAAGCATTTTGTATGGGTTCAATTTTACTCTCGGAATCCTCTCGAATTGATCTTGGTTCTAAGTGGAATGATTGTTCTTGGTTACTAAAAAAGGTGTTTAGTTTTCTAATCTAAAAAAGTTTAAATGTATTAAAATGAAAACTTAAATAAAAAACAATTAATTTAATATCAATTAATAAAACTTGAATTAAAAATTAAACTTAAAAATAAAAAATTAAAATATGAAATAAAGAAGCAGTAAGAAACAGTAAAACAGTAACACAGTAACACTTAAAGAAAATTGATTCGGAAGTTTGACCTTGATTCGGAACTTTACTCGGAAGATTGGTTCGGAACCCTTGATCCGGAACTTCGTTCGGAAGTTTACTCGGAACCTTCACTCGGAACTTCACTCGGAAATTTCACTCGGAACTTTCTTCAAAACTTTGAGTTAGAAGTTTACTCGGAACTTTTGGAACTCATTCGGAAGTTTTGTTCATCCGGAACTTTGCATTCATTCGGAACTTCTAAAGGAAAAACTCATTCGGAACTTTTCAAAGACACATTCATTCGGAACTTCTTACTCATTCAGAACTTTTCGAAAACTATTCATCCGGAACTTTTATGTTCATTCGGAAGATTGTGTTCATCCGGAAATCTTAGTTCATTCGGAACTTTTGTGTTCATCCGGAACTTTTGTTCATCCGGAAGTCTGGGAAACACTCAAGAACAGTAATAATACCGAAAAAACAGGGAAATCGATTTTAAGCTAAAAATCACCAAGTTTTTCACCAAAAACATAAATAAACTAATCACTAAGCATCTACTAACCATAAACTACAAATCCCATCAATAAAAACACAAAACCCAACAACTTTTAAAGATCAAATCAATCAAATAAGAACTTAAGAACTAGAAATAAAATATGATGATGAACAAGATGAAATGGAAAGATTAAACAAGAACTTGTATTGATGATTAATGTTTTATTTCTAGTTCTTAAGTTCTTATTTGATTGATTTGATCTTTAAAAGTTGTTGGGTTTTTTGTTTTTATTGATGGGATTTGTAGTTTATGGTTAGTAGATGCTTAGTGATTAGTTTATTTAAGTTTTTGGTGAAAAACTTGGTGATTTTTAGCTTAAAATCAATTTCCCTGTTTTTTCGGTATTGTTACTATTCTTGAGTGTTTCCCAGACTTCCGGATGAACAAAAGTTCCGGATGAACACAAAAGTTCCGAATGAACTAAGATTTCCGGATGAACACAATCTTCCGAATGAACATAAAAGTTCCGGATGAATAGTTTTTCGAAAAGTTCCGAATGAGTAAGAAGTTCCGAATGAATGTGTCTTTGAAAAGTTCCGAATGAGTTTTTCCTTTAAAAGTTCCGAATGAATGCAAAGTTCCGGATGAACAAAACTTCCAAATGAGTTCCAAAAGTTCCGAGTAAACTTCCAACTCAAAGTTTTGAATAAAGTTCCGAGTGAAATTTCCGAGTGAAGTTCCGAGTGAAGGTTCCGAGTAAACTTCCGAACGAAGTTCCGGATCAAGGGTTCCGAACCAATCTTCCGAGTAAAGTTCCGAATCAAGGTCAAACTTCCGAATCAATTTTCTTTAAGTGTTACTGTGTTACTGTTTTACTGTTTCTTACTGCTTCTTTATTTCATATTTTAATTTTTTATTTTTAAGTTTAATTTTTAATTCAAGTTTTATTAATTGATATTAAATTAATTGTTTTTTATTTAAGTTTTCATTTTAATACATTTAAACTTTTTTAGATTAGAAAACTAAACACCTTTTTTAGTAACCAAGAACAATCATTCCACTTAGAACCAAGATCAATTCGAGAGGATTCCGAGAGTAAAATTGAACCCATACAAAATGCTTGTATCAAATGGCGCCGCTGCCAGCTCTTCTCGTTAAGATCAAAAGTTTTTTGTGAGAACTTGGATTTTGGGATCCGTTCCCCGTGAACGTTACTTTTCCATAAAAATTTTCAAAAATCCTAAAAAATATAAAATTTTCAAAAAATCCTAAAAAGTAAAAAACATAAAAACCAAAAAAATATTTTTGCTTTGTTTTTCTTTGTTTGTTCTTTTGCAGGTGTATGCGCACTCGATCCACGTCTTATCAAGTGCCCGAGCCTCTCGATAACTTAGACATGGCCGGTGTACAAAACAACAACAACATACCACCTCCAAACAATAATAATAACAACAACAACCCGCCTTTCAACAACATGAATAATAACAACAACAATGAGCCTCTTCCGGATAATCGCCCGATGATTGAACTGCTGCAAGCTCATGTAGATGGCAACACTGATCCAATTGTTATACCAGCATTTGCAGCCAAAAACTTTGAGCTAAAATCAGGCTTTATCCAGATGGTCTCTGCTCAACCGTTCTTGGGGTGTACCATTGATGACCCATATGACCACATGATCTTTTGTCTTTTTCACGATATCCATACCTAAAACACACAAGTAAACAAATACAAGCATATATACGGTGAATTGAAAGAATCTCTTGGGGCGTACCATTGTGACTAAGGAGAACGAGTCACCTGCTACTATTCCTCATCCTTCTACTTCCCCAATTTCTCCGCCTCCTTCACCTTCTACCCCCATTTCCCCACCACCCGTGGTTGTGAGTGATCCTATTCCCCTAAAGCCTTCTTCTTCATCCAATATACCTTATCCTTCAAGGTTGAGGAAAGAGAAGCAAAAGAGCAAGGATGATATTCAAGTTTCAAACTTTCTCAAAATGTTTAAACAATTGAATTTTAACATCTCCTTTGCCGAGGCTCTCGCTCACATGCCCAAATACGCTAAGATGTTTAAAGATCTTCTAAACGAGAAGGAGAAGCTTCTTGATATTTCTAACACCCAACTTAATGAGAATTGCTCTGCAGTGCTCTTAAGGAAATTGCCAACCAAGCTTGGTGATCCGGGTCGTTTCCTAATCCCTTGCAACTTCCCGGGAGTAGAGAATTGCATGGCCCTAGCCGATCTAGGTGCCAGTATTAATCTAATGCCCCTAAGCGTTTGGAAGCATTTATCTCTCCCTGAGCTAGTCCCCACCAAAATGACTTTGGAATTAGCTAACCGTACGGTTGCTTATCCAGTGGGGATAGCCGAAGACCTCTTTGTAGGAGTCGACAAATTCACTTTTCCTGCTGATTTCGTCGTTGTTGACTACGACATGGACCCTCGTATGCCATTGATCGTTGGTCATCCATTCCTGAGGACCGGTCGCACTCTAATCGATGTTGAAGCCGGTGAGCTTATCATGAGAGTGGGTGACGATAAGATCGTCTTCAACACGGGAAAGCTTTCTAAACAGCCTTATTCATACGAGAGTGTTAATTATATTGACCGTTTCCTACCTCTCTTCCCAATGTTGAGACCGTTTCCTCTATCGACTCATCACTATCTCTATTTGGAGAAAGTGATTTCCTTTAGAAAGACTTGGAAGCTACCATGGGAGATGTGAACTTAGACCAAGACGATTCTACCACCAATTGGGATGAAGATCTTCGCCTCATTGAAAACCTTCTCAAAGAAGACAATCTTTCTCCTCTATCTCCGACGGTTAATGCTATTGATCCTCCTTCTCCTAAAGAGGTGACTAATGATGATCCATCGTTAGTTTCACCATCTATTAAGGATCCTCCCACTCTTGAGCTTAAGGACCTACCTCCTCATCTTGAGTACGTTTTCCTTGAAGACAACGAGAAGTCGCCCGTCATCATCGCTAAGGACCTAAAAGAAGAAGAAAAAGCCCGACTTGTCGCCGTGTTGAAGAAGCATAAAACAACTATCGCTTGGAAAATCTCCGACATTCGTGGAATTGATCCTCACTTCTGCACCCACAAAATTCTCATGGAGGATGACTTTAAGCCCACAATTCAAAGCCAACGAAGGGTGAATCCAAAAATCCATGAAGTCATCAAAACAGAGGTTATCAAACTTCTTGATGCGGGTATGATTTACCCTATTTCGGATTCACCATGGGTTAGTCCAATCCATTGTGTGCCTAAGAAAGGCGGCGTCACCGTTGTGCCCAATTCTAACAACGAGCTGATTCCTACCCGTCTCGTCACTGGGTGGAGAGTTTGTATAGACTACCGCAAACTCAATGATGCCACGAGAAAGGATCATTTCCCTCTACCTTTTATGGACCAAATGCTTGAACGTTTAGCGGGTAATGAATATTACTGCTTTCTTGATGGTTTCTCGGGTTATTTCCAAATACCCATCGATCCCCAAGATCAAGAGAAGACAACATTCACTTGTCCCTATGGCACATTTGCTTACAAAAGAATGCCTTTTGGTTTATGCAATGCCCCCGGGACTTTCCAAAGGTGCATGTTAGCTGTCTTCCATGACATGGTTGAACAAACCATGGAAGTCTTCATGGATGATTTCTCGGTTTTCGGGGATTCCTTCTCTTCTTGCCTTGCTAATTTGGAACGTATGCTTAAGCGGTGCGAAGACACTCGCCTTGTTCTGAATTGGGAAAAATGCCATTTTATGGTAAAAGAAGGCATTATGCTAGGACAGAAAATCTCTAAAGCCGGTCTTGAAGTCGACCGCGCTAAAGTAGATGTCATAGCCAAATTACCTCCACCTTCAACCGTGAAGGGTGTGAGAAGCTTTCTGGGTCATGCGGGCTTCTATCGTCGTTTTATTCAAGATTTCTCTAAAATCGCTCGCCCGATGACCCACCTCTTGGAAAAAGATACTCCTTTTATCTTTTCCAAAGAGTGCCTTGAAGCCTTCAACTTGCTTAAGGATAAGCTTACTAAGGCACCCGTCTTAGTTACCCCTAATTGGGAGCTGCCTTTCGAGTTGATGTGCGATGCTAGCGACTTTGCTATTGGTGCGGTTTTGGGCCAAAGAGTGAATAAAAACTTCCAACCAATCCACTATGCTAGCAAGACAATGACGGGGGCACAATTGCATTATACAACAACCGAAAAAGAGCTTTTAGCTGTTGTCTATGCTTTTGAAAAGTTCCGCCCTATCTTTTCCTTTCCACCACAATCGTATACACGGACCATTCCGCGTTGAAGTAATTGATGACAAAGCATGATTCTAAGCAAAGACTTCTTCGCTGGGTTTTACTCCTTCAAGAATTCAACATTGAAATTCGTGACAAGAAGGGAGCCGAAAACCTGGTCGGGGATCATCTCAGCAGACTTGAGGATCCTTACCAAGGGGATCATCCGAACAAAGAGATCAATGACTCTTTCCCCCTTGAGACCTTAATGTCTATAGATCTCAATCTCGATGTCACCCCGTGGTTTGCGGATATTGCAAACTACTTAGCGGGTGGTGTTCTCATCCAAGGGTTAACATCCCAACAAAAAAAGAAGTTCTTGAACGATGTTAAGACTTACTTTTGGGATGACCCTTTTCTATTCAAACAATGCGCTGACTTGATTATTCGCCGATGTGTTGACAGACCGGCCGCTTTGGACATTCTCCAGGCTTGCCACAAAGGACCCACCGGTGGTCACTTTGGTCCCAACTACACTGCCAAAAAAGTGTTTGATTCGGGATTTTATTGGCCCACCATTTACCGTGATGCTCACGAGATGGTTAAACATTGTGATTCTTGCCAAAAACAAGGCAAGATCACACATAAAGATGAGATGCCTCAAAATTTCATACAAGAATGTGAAATCTTTGATGTATGGGGCATCGACTTTATGTGGCCATTCCCTTCTTCTAAAGGCAACAAATACATCCTTGTCGCTGTTGACTACGTTTCCAAATGGGTTGAAGCCAAGGCTTTACCCACTAACGACGCGAGGGTGGTTTGTAAATTCTTGAAACAACTGTTTGCTCGATTCGGTGTTCCTCGTGCTATTATCAGTGACCGCGGGACTCATTTTTGCAACGATCAATTTGCAAGAGTCATGGCGAAGTATGGTGTCAATCACCGTCTTTCCACCGCTTATCATCCTCAAACCAACGGTCAAGCCGAAATATCCAACCGTGGATTGAAAAGAATTTTGGAGCGTACTGTGGGAGAGCATCGCGCCGCGTGGGCCGATAAGTTAGATGATGCTCTGTGGGCTTTCCGTACTGCTTACAAGACCCCGATCGGCTGTACGCCCTATCGTCTTGTGTACGGGAAAGCTTGCTACCTCCATATCGAGCTGGAACATAAGGCATACTGGGCCTTGAAGTGGGCTAACTTCGACATCAATAAAGCCGGTGATTTTCGTAAGATTCAACTCAACGAGCTACAAGAATTGAGGAATCAAGCTTACGAGAACTCATTGATCTACAAGGAGAAGACCAAGATGATCCACGATGCTAAAATCAAGAACCGAGAGTTCCACGATGGTGATCAAGTCTTACTCTTTAACTCTCGGTTGAAGATCTTCTCATGCAAGTTGAAGAGCCGCTGGTCTGGTCCATTCACCATCGCCAATGTTTTTCCCTATGGCACCATTGAGCTTTCTCAGCCAAATGGGCCCAACTTCAAGGTGAATGGCCAGCGTTTGAAATTGTACTTTGGTGAGGACATCTCTCAAGAGATGATTCCATCCCTCACCACGTTCCGCATGAACTAATTTTGGGCCGAGTCAGGCTCGTGACTCGGTTATCAAAAACAAGCGCTCCTCGGGAGGCAGCCCGAGTATCTATCCTTTTCCATTTAACCTCCTAAGTGTAGGGGGACCTCTATAGGGTGTTTGTTTTTGTGTGGTGATGTGATTACAGGGATAAGTGCACTCTTGGACTCTCTGAAGAACCGTGCTCCCGTGTTATCCGAAATCCGGTTCTATCTCTCAACTATTGTGATTCAATTTTCTTCACATTTGAAATTGATCACTTTAGTCGTCTCTTCCTTAACTTGAGTTAACCAACGTGCACAATGTCATAAGTGTAGGGGAGACTTTTCCCACATGCTTAAACATTGAGGACAATGTTTATCTTAAGTGTAGGGGGGACTTCTATCGAAGTTTTAAGTGGACTTTTCCATGAAAATGCCTTCATTTAACCGGAAAATCATCTTTTTCAACATTTTTCAAAATTTTTTATTAACTTTGGCCATTTTGTCGTAATTTTAAAATTTTTATCTTTGCTTTCATATGTATATATCCCACAATAAAGTCAAAATTTTTAATAAAGTGGTGTAGCTAGTTTAGAAGTCTTTGACATATTAGGCCCGTTGCGTTTATTTTGACTCAACCCGAATAGACTTATCCAAGTTTATTTTAGCTAGTATCCTTAACCATGTAGACCTTAATTGGTTTATTAGGCTAAGTGTCCACGAGTCTCATTACTTGAGATTTTAAATTGTGGAGGACGAGAAATGATAGAGTCAATTATAAGTCGGTATTCTTGCACAAGCTCACTTGGTGTAATTATTTGCCTATTCTCCCATCACTTGCTAATAATTTATCTGCAATAAGTAAGGTCGTACGATTTGAAAAGTTACTTAGCTTCTAGCCCAAGATCGTTTAAAAGTTGCTCGGTAATGATGAGAGTTCATAGCCAAGGCATAACTTATGAAGCGGGGCGCGAAGATTGGCGAGTCCGAAAAGGCCCTAACAAGGCATGAGGATTCCATTTTATTGCTAAAGATCCAAGGTGATGTGAAAAGCATTATTCCCAAAGTCAATATGAAGGATCAAGACTCACGACGAAAAGCAATCAACTCCCATAAAGATCATGGAGAAGTCTATCCGAAAAGACCCTAGCAAGGTATGAGGATAAATAGATCCAAGTCCGAAAAGGAGGCGGATCGTTGTATCTCAAAATCCCAAATAGAGATTGAAGAAATAATCATGAAGTCGTGGTCAACAAAGTTGGAGTACCCCTCAAAAGTCTCCAAGTGAAGAAACTCTATGAACGATGAGAAGACCATTATCTCAAGCACTTCTCTCAAGATATGAAGTATGAAGTACATGCCAAATATCGGCCCGAGAAAGGTCACAAATCGTGAACCGAGTTATGCCAAGATATGAACTTTTTGATGTCCCGAGAAGCAGTTTTAAGAGATTTTGTCCTTTAGCTAACTATTGATCAAATCGTCCTACTTTGCTTTCAGCCTAAATAAACTATCGAAATAAGTCCAAAAATGTATCTTCATGATCATTCTAAGACAAAAATAAAATATAAGAGATACACCTAGGAATAAGGGAGTTTAAGCATTTAATTAAGCCATGTGTGTAAGTGTTTGATTTGCTAACTAATAATAACAATGATCTCGTTTTTAAGCTTAGTTTGGGGAACGTGAAACTTGAGGATGATAAATCTTCGCAACACCAAAGCCCTAATGTAAGTCCTCGATCTCTTTGCAAGTTATTTCCACGTAGCTATTTTCTAGTGAAAATGGTTTTCTATCTTTTTGTTTCCTTTAAAGTTTAATTTCCTTTAGTACTTTAATTTCTGTTTAGTAGTGTTTTAATAAGGCCAAGGTTGATTGATTATGAGAAAAGTGTAAATTTGCTTTATCACTAAGCATTGCATGAGGGCATGGCAATGGTTAAGTGTAGGGGATTTGATAGGTGTGTAAACACCCATCCTTTTACCACTTAATTCTGGCTAAAACGAGACCAAAACGCGTATTTAATATCATTTGTTTGGAATTATGCGTTGTTTTTGTGTTTATTGTGTTTTCATGGCCAACCGGATGGATAATGGAGAAAACATGGGATTGCACGGGATTTATCGAAGAAAAAGACTCCAGATGAAGTCTATTGTCCAAGAGATGCAAAAGATTTGAAGTCTCTGGGCCTATTTGAAGATTTATCGAAGAAAAGGACCAAAGATGGAAGATTTACAAAAGTCGAAGAAACTCAAGTCTATTAAACGAAGAAATTAAAAGACGAGTTGAATTTAATCGACAACAAATCCCGAATCAGAATCGAAAACGTCAACTTTTCTGAAAAGACGAGAAGACAAGAAGAACGGGAGAAACCCCACTCACCAACCAAAGGGAACACCTATATAAAGGGTTCCCCTCACACACTTTGCACCAAGTTTTAGTTTTTCTTCTCCCCACCTTTTTCTCCCTATCTGTTTCGTAGCATCACCAACACCACTAGGGTGTTTGGTGATTTTAATATTTGTTCTTCAAATCTTATAACTTTAATCTTTGTTTTGTGATTGTTAAAACATTAATCATCAATACAAGTTCTTGTTTAATCTTTCCATTTCATCTTTTTCATCATCATCTTTTATTTCTAGTTCTTAAGTTCTTATTTGATTGATTTGATCTTTAAAAGTTGTTGGGTTTTGTGTTTTTATTGATGGGATTTGTAGTTTATGGTTAGTAGATGCTTAGTGATTAGTTTATTTAAGTTTTTGGTGAAAAACTTGGTGATTTTTAGCTTAAAATCGATTTCCCTGTTTTTTCGGTATTGTTACTGTTCTTGAGTGTTTCCCAGACTTCCGGATGAACAAAAGTTCCGGATGAACACAAAAGTTCCGAATGAACTAAGATTTCCGGATGAACACAATCTTCCGAATGAACATAAAAGTTCCGGATGAATAGTTTTTCGAAAAGTTCCGAATGAGTAAGAAGTTCCGAATGAATGTGTCTTTGAAAAGTTCCGAATGAGTTTTTCCTTTAAAAGTTCCGAATGAATGCAAAGTTCCGGATGAACAAAACTTCCGAATGAGTTCCAAAAGTTCCGAGTAAACTTCCGACTCAAAGTTCCGAAGAAAGTTCCGAGTGAAAGTTCCGAGTGAAGTTCCGAGTGAAGGTTCTGAGTAAACTTCCGAACGAAGTTCCGGATCAAGGGTTCCGAACCAATCTTCCGAGTAAAGTTCCGAATCAAGGTCAAACTTCCGAATCAATTTTCTTTAAGTGTTACTGTGTTACTGTTTTACTGTTTCTTACTGCTTCTTTATTTCATATCTTAATTTTTAATTTTTAAGTTTAATTTTTAATTTAAGTTTTATTAATTGATATTAAATTAGTTGTTTTTGATTTAAGTTTTCATTTTAATACATTTAAACTTTTTTAGATTAGAAAACTAAACACCTTTTTTAGTAACCAAGAACAATCATTCCACTTAGAACCAAGATCAATTCGAGAGGATTCCGAGAGTAAAATTGAACCCATACAAAATGCTTGTATCAAACTCTATTCAACCCGAGCAACTTTTAAACGATCTTGTGCTAGAAGCTAAGTAACCTTTTAAATCGTACGACCTTACTTATTGCAATTATTTTTATTCCTAATGCATTGATCTTATGGGAAGAAAAAGCCACAATTAAAGACATATGAGTTTTTGAAAGAACATTTTCATGTTCTACGTTTAGCATGATCACTTGTCTAACTCTATCATTTCTCGTTCTTCACTATATAAAGACCTCTAATTAAAGAGACTCGTGAATACTTAGCCATTCAAGTCAAAATTAAGCAAAATTTGGATTAGCTTTCATTAAGACTATATCAAATCAAAGTTTTGGGTTTTCAAGTCACCTATAGGATCTTGCACTTTCTTGGACTTTTTCAAGTTTAGAAAATGCATTTTATAGTTCCCATGATAAGTGACTTTCTAGGATCAATTATAGGAACTTGCGAAAAGTTCTTGTTCTTATCCCGAATGAGCTAAGACTTTCGCGTTTTAAAGTTTCCTATATAAAATTCTAGAAAAACTTGAATTGAGCGGGTTAAGGAATGTAAAAGGCTCCAAATGCCCATCAAGTCGAAAAGTAGCTCTTATTCTACCCATAAATATACATTCGTGTCTTAAAAACACTTATTAAAACTAAGAAAAATATTAAAATTTGGCCATTCTTAGCCTTATTAGCAACGAAACAAAACAATATGTTGAAAGTTGAAAAACGTGAGGGCGTAGCAAAGAAAGTACCTATTCACCCCCCATACTAAAAGTAAACATTGTCCTCAATGTTTCGAGTCTAAAGGTGGAGCACCCCCATACTAGAGACGAAGAGTCGAATGTTTAGGATCTAGCATGGAAAGGGTGATCAACAATATATCTAAAGCCGTTTATTAATTATGCTAAAATATAATTATTAGAACAATAAAGGATATGTCATGGATTCGTGAAAAACCTCTTCAAGCAAACGATGGAGGCTCACGTAAACGAACACGAGAGTCTTTAATCGTAGATGAAGATGATGATCTAGATAACACAATCACAAACAACCACGAGACAACGAGTTGGAAGGGCACAAATCCCCTCTTATTATTTATTAGAAAGCATAAAAGATAAGTGATAGGTGTGTAAACACCCATCCTTTTACCACTTAATTCTGGCTAAAACGAGACCAAAACACGTATTTAATATCATTTGTTTGGAATTATGCGTGGTTTTTGTGTTTGTTGTGTTTTCAGAGCTAACCGGATGAATATTAAAGAAAACATGGGATTGCACGGGTTTTATCGAAGAAAAAGACTCAAGACGAAGTCTATTGTCCAAGAGATGCAAAAGATTTGAAGGCACTGGGCCTATTTGAAGAGTTATCGAAGAAAAGGACCAAAGATGGAAGATTTACATAAGTCGAAGGAACTCAAGTCTATTAAACGAAGAAATTAAAAGACGAGTTGAATTTAATCGACGACAAATCCCGAATCAGACTCGAAAACGTCAACTTTTCTGAAAAGACGAGAAGACAAGAAGAACGGGAGAAAGCCCACTCACCAACCAAAGGGAACACCTATATAAAGGGTTCCCCTCACACTTTTCATAAAGTTTTAGTTTAGTTTTTCATTCTCCTTCTTTTTCTCCCTTTCTGTTCGTAGACATCACCAACACCACTAGGGTGTTTGGTGGTTTTGATTCTTGTTTTTCAATCTTGTAATTTAATCTTTATCTTTTGTTTGTTAAAACCTTAATCATTCAATACATCAATCTTTCCATTTCATCTTGTTCATCTTCATCTATTTGGTTAAAAGTTTAAGTTCTTATTTGATTGCTTTGATCTTTAAAAGTTATTGGGATTTCAGTTTTTATTGATGGGATTTGTTGTTATTGGTTAGTATATGATTTGTGTCTAGTTTTATTTAAGTTTTGGTTAAAAACTTGTTGATATTTAGCTTAAAATCGATTTCCCCTGTTCTTCGGTAAAGTTACTGTTCTTGAGTATTCCCAGGTTCCGGATGAACACAAAGTTCCGGATGAACACAAAGTTCCGCATGAGTTTAAGAAGTTCCGAATGAATTCCCTTTCAAAAAGTTCCGAATGAGTTTTTAAAGTTCCGAATGAATTTTCCTTTTTAAAGTTCCGAATGAATTTATGTTAAAAAGTTCCGAGTCAGTTTAAAAGTTCCAGATGAATGTTCTTTACAAATCTTCCGAATAAACTTCCGAGCCAAAAGTTCCGAACCAACTTCCGAATCAACTTCCGAAGAAAGTTCCGGATAAACTTCCGAGTGAAGGTTCCGAGTAAAGTTCCGAGTGAAAGTTCCGGACGAAGTTCCGGATCAACATCTTCCGAGTCAACTTCCGAGTGAAAGTTCCGAGTGAACTTCCGAACCAACTTCCGAATCAACTTCCGAAGAAAGTTCCGGATAAACTTCCGAGTTAAGGTTCCGAACGAAGTTCCGGATCAACAACTTCCGAATCAAGGTGACTTCCGAATCAATTTTCTTTGAGTATTTTTAAGTGTTACTGTTTCTTACTGTTTCTTCATTTTTACTTTATATTTTAATTCAAGTTTTTATTAATTGTTATTAATTTAATTGTTTTTAAATTTAAGTTTACATTTTCGTGCATTTAAACCTTTAGTAGAATAGAAAACCACTCCCCTTTTTAGTAACCAAGAACAATCATTCCACTTAGAACCGAGATCAATTCGAGAGGATATCGAGAGAATTTAGAGAACCCAGTGCAAAATCTTAGTATCAAATGGCGCCGCTGCCGGCTCTTCTCGTTAAGATCAACAGTTTTTTGTGAGAACTTGGATTTTGGGATCCGTTCCCCGTGAACGTTAATTTTTCATAAAAACTTTCAAAAACACAAAAAAATATAAAATTTTCAAAAAAATCCTAAAAATTAAAAAACATAAAAACCAAAAATATTTTTGCTTTGTTTTTGCCTTGTTAGTTCTTTTGCAGGTGTATGCGTACACGATCAACGTCTTATCAATAGCCCGAGCCTCTCGATAACTTAGACATGGCCGGTGTACAAAACAACAACAATAACCCACCTCAAAACAACAATAATAACAACAACAACCCACCTTTCAACAACATGAATAATAACAACAACAATGAGCCTCTACCGGATAATCGCCCGATGATTGAACTTCTGCAAGCTCATGTAGATGGCAACACTGATCCAATTGTTATACCAGCGATTGCAGCCAACAATTTTAAGCTCAAATCCGGCTTTATCCAGATGGTCTCTGCTCAACCATTCTTGGGGCGTACCATTGATGACCCACATGACCACATCAAGAGATTCTTGCAACTCACCAACACGGTCAAATTCAATGGTGTTCCACAAGAGGTAATCCGTTTACAACTTTTTCCCTTTTCATTAGAGGGACAAGCCCGACATTGGCTTGCTAAGGAACCGCCACAGAGTATTCTTTCGTGGACGGATTTGGAGACAAAGTTTATCAATTACTTTTTCCCACCCTCTCGTACTACCGCTTTACGGAATGAAATCATAAATTTTGAACAAAAGTACGATGAGTCGTTTAGTAAATCTTGGGATCGTTTTAAAGATCTTTTAAGAAAATGCCCACAACATGGTTTTACCAAAGTGCACCAAATTAACACTTTTTATAATGGTTTAAGCATGAATGACCAAGATTCACTAAATAGTGCCTCGGGGGGTAATCTTTTGGCTAAGACTTCCAATGCTGCTTGGGATATCATTGAGAATAAGTCTCGTGTGCAAACCAAGAGTGTTCGGACCAATGTTTCTAGTGCTAGTACTAGTGACAGCGATAAGAGACTTGACAAAATCACTACGCTTCTTGAATCGCTTGCTACCGAAACCGCCAGCAACACCAACAGCATCAACGCTAGAAACGCCAAAGACGCTCAAGTCAATGCTGTTAGCCAACCATGCGAGATATGCGGGGGTCCTCACTCTTACACCACTTGTACTGCCACCCAAGACTACCCTTCTGAGAATGTGAATGCAGCTTATGGCACCTATCCTCAACCCGCTTATCAAGCACGTCCTCAAGGTGACCGTAATTTGCTTAGCTACCGCTCCAACAACTACCTCTCACCACCCGCTTTTCCTCCAAACAACCCAAACCAACAACAAAACCTCAATCGCCCTCCTCAACAACAACAACAACCTCGTACACCATACATACCACCTCACAAACAGCAACAACCACCTCAACGAAACTACCAAGTATACCAGCAACCTGCTTATCAACCACCCGCATACAATGCTCCTCCCAACCAACCCACCGCTCTTCACCAAGAAGTGGAAACTTATATGAGGACTAACGATGTGATCGTGGGAAATCTTCAGCGGGAAGTGCTCAACCTGAAAGCAGATCTGGTCAAGCAAGGGAACGATCTGAGAGCTAACATGAGAAATAGGTTGGATAGTCAAACGAATGACTTAAAGAACATGATGGCTAGTTTCTTCCAAGATAATCAACCCTCTTCTTCGGGTACTCTTCCGAGTAACACCGTTGCGAATCCAAGAGGGGAGATGAAAGCAATCACCACTCGCAGTGACAAAGGTACCAAGGAACCCGAGCTTCCTATACCTCCACCGGTGATTGTGACTAAGGAGAACGAGTCACCTGCTCCTATTCCTTATCCTACTCCATCCCCAATTTCTCCACCTCTTACTTCTACCCCTCCTCCACCCAAGGATGTGAGTGATCCTATTCTCCCAAAGCCTTCCTCTTCTTCCAATATACCTTATCCATCTAGTTTGAGGAAATAGAAGCTCAAAAGTAAGGACGATATTCAGGTTTCGAACTTTCTTAAAATGTTTAAACAACTGAATTTCAATATCTCCTTCGCTGAGGCTCTCGCTCACATTCCTAAGTACGCAAAAACGTTTAAAGATCTTCTGAGTGACAAGGAAAAGCTTCTCGATATTGCCAACACCCAACTTAATGAGAATTGCTCTGCAGTGCTCTTAAGGAAATTGCCAACCAAGCTTGGTGATCCGGGTCGTTTCTTAATCCCTTGCAATTTCCAGGGAGTAGAGAATTGCATGGCCCTAACCGATCTAGGTGCCAGTATTAATCTTATGCCTCTAAGCGTTTGGAAGCAATTATCTCTCCCTGAGCTAGTCCCCACCAAAATGACTTCGGAATTAGCTAACCGTACGGTTGCTTATCCAGTGGGGATAGCCGAAGACGTCTTTGTAGGAGTCGACAAATTCACTTTTCCTGCCGATTTCGTTGTCGTCGACTATGAGATGGACCCTCGTGTGCCATTAATTGTTGGTCGTCCATTCCTGAGGACCGGTCGCACTCTCATCGATGTTGAAGCCGGTGAGCTTATCATGAGAGTGGGTGACGATAAAATCGTCTTCAACATGGGAAAGTTGTCTAAACAACCTTATTCATACGAGAGTGTTAATTGTATTGACGTTCTGGATGAGGCTTGTGAAGAACACTTTAATGATGCTTGTAAAAATATTCCTACCTCTCTTCCCAATGTTGAAACCGTTGCCTCTATTGATTCATCACTGTCTCTATTTGGAGATAGTGATTTGTTTTGGAACAATCTTGAAACCACCATGGGAGATGTGAACTTAGCTAATGATGATTCTCCCACTGATGGGGATGAAGACATGCATTTCTTTGAAAACCTTCTCAACGAAGACAATCCTTCTCCTCCATCTCCTACGGTTATTGCTATCGATACTTCGACTTTGAAAACGCCTCCCACCGAAAATCCTCCGGATTTAGAACTTAAGGAGTTTCCGCCCCATCTCGAGTATGTGTTCCTTGAAGAAGAGAAGAAGTCGCCAGTCATCATTGCTAAGGACTTGAAAGATGAAGAGAAAACTCGCCTCATCGCCGTGCTTAAAGATCATAAGAAGGCTATTGCTTGGAAAATTTCTGATATTCGCGGAATTGATCCTCACTTCTGCACACACAAAATTCTCATAGAGGACGACTTTAAGCCCACAATTCAAAGCCAACGAAGGGTGAATCCAAAAATCCATGAAGTCATCAAAACAGAGGTTATTAAACTTCTTGATGCGGGTATGATTTACCCTATTTCGGATTCACCATGGGTTAGTCCAATCCATTGTGTGCCTAAGAAAGGCGGCATCACCGTTGTGCCCAATTCTAACAACGAGCTGATTCCTACCCGTTTCGTCACTGGGTGGAGAGTTTGTATAGACTACCACAAACTTAATGATGCCACGAGAAAGGATCATTTCCCTCTACCTTTTATGGTCCAAATTCTTGAACGTTTAGCGGGTAATGAATATTACTGCTTTCTTGATGGTTTCTCGGGTTATTTCCAAATACCCATCGATCCCCAAGATCAAGAGAAGACAACATTCACTTGTCCCTATGGCACATTTGCTTACAAAAGAATGCCTTTTGGCTTATGCAATACCCCCGGGACTTTCCAAAGGTGCATGTTAGCTATCTTCCATGACATGGTTGAACAAACCATGGAAGTCTTTATGGATGATTTCTCGGTCTTCGGGGATTCCTTCTCTTCTTGCCTTGCCAATTTGGAACGTATGCTTAAGCGGTGCGAAGACACTCGCCTTGTTCTGAATTGGGAAAAATGCCATTTTATGGTAAAAGAAGGCATTGTGCTAGGACACAAGATCTCCAAAGCCGGTCTTGAGGTAGACCGTGCTAAAGTCGATGTTATCGCTAAGTTGCCTCCACCTTCAACCGTGAAGGGTGTGAAAAGTTTCCTGGGTCATGCGGGCTTTTACCGTCGATTCATCAAAGATTTTTCTCAAATCGCTCGCCCAATGACCCACCTCTTGGAGAAAGATACTCCTTTTATCTTTTCCAAAGAGTGCCTTGAAGCCTTCAACTTGCTTAAGGATAAGCTAACTAAGGCACATGTCTTGGTTACCCCTAATTGGGAGCTGCCTTTCGAGTTGATGTGCGATGCTAGTGACTTTGCTATTGGTGCGGTTCTGGGACAAAGAGTGAACAAACACTTCCAACCGATCCATTACGCTAGCAAGACAATGACGGGGCTCAATTGCATTACACGAAAACCGAAAAAGAGCTTTTAGCTGTTGTCTATGCCTTTGAAAAGTTTCGCCCCTATCTTGTCCTTTCCACCATAATTGTTTACACCGATCATTCCGCGTTGAAGTACTTGATGACAAAGCAAGATTCCAAACCAAGGCTTCTTCGCTGGGTTTTGCTGCTCCAGGAATTTAAAATCGAAATTCGCGATAAAAAAGGAGCTGAAAACCTAGCCGCGGATCATCTCAGTAGACTTGAGGATCCTTACCAAGGGGAACATCCACAAAAAGAAATCAATGATTCTTTTCCTCTGGAGACCTTAATGTCTATCAATTTGAATTCTGATGAAACCCCGTGGTTTGCGGACATTGCAAACTACTTAGCGGGTGGAATTCTCAAGGAAGGGTTAACATCCCAACAAAAGAAAAAGTTCTTCAAAGACATTAAGACTTACTTTTGGGATGACCCTTACCTATTCAAACAATGTGCCGACTTGATTATTCGCCGATGTGTTGATGGACCGGCAGCTTTAGAAATCCTTGATGCTTGCCACAAAGGACCCACCGGTGGTCACTTTGGTCCCAACTACACCGCCAAAAAAGTGTTTGACTCGGGATTTTATTGGCCCTCCATATATCGTGACGCTCACAATATGGTTAAACGATGTGATGTTTGCCAAAAACAAGGCAAGATCACACATAAAGACGAGATGCCTTAGAATTTCATTCAAGAATGTGAAATCTTTGATGTTTGGGGTATCGACTTTATGGGGCCATTCCCTTCTTCTAAAGGAAACAAATACATCCTTGTAGCCGTTGACTACGTCTCCAAATGGGTTGAAGCCAAAGCTTTACCCACTAATGACGCAAGGGTGGTTTGTAACTTTTTGAAATCTCTATTCGCTAGATTCGGTGTGCCTCGTGCCATTATTAGTGATCGTGGGACTCATTTTCGCAATGACCAATTTGCTAGAGTCATGCGAATTCTGGAAAGAACCGTGGGAGAGCATCGTGCCTCATGGGCTGATAAACTTGATGATGCTTTGTGGGCTTTTCGTACCGCATACAAGACTCCGATTGGTTGTACACCATATCGTCTCATGTACGGGAAAGCGTGCCACCTCCCCATTGAGTTGGAGCACAAGGCTTACTGGGCCTTGAAGTGGGCTAATTTTGATATCAACAAAGCCGGTGACCTACGCAAGATCCAACTCAATGAGCTCAATGAACTCTTTAATGAGGCTTATGAAAATTCTTTGATCTATAAGGAAAAGACTAAGCTCATTCACGACTCCAAGATTAAGAACCGAGAGTTCAAAGTTGGAGACAAAGTTTTACTCTTTAACTCTCGGTTGAAAATCTTTTCGGGCAAGCTGAAATCTCGTTGGTCCGACCCATTCACCATTGCCCAAATTTTTCCATATGGTACTCTCGAGATCGCTCAACCTAATGGACCTAATTTCAAGGTGAATGGCCAACGAGTGAAGTTATACTTTGGTGAGGACATCTCTCAGGAGATGATTCCATCCCTCACCATGTTCCCCATGAACTAATTTTGGGTCAAGTCAGGCTCGTGACTCGGTTATCAAAAACAAGCGCTCCTCGGGAGGCAGCCCGAGTAACTATCCTCTTCCGTTTAACCTCCTAAGTGTAGGGGGACCTGTATAGGTGTTTGTATTTGTGTGGTGATGTGATTACAGGGATGAATGTACTCTTGGAACCTTTGAAGAACCGTGCTCCCATGTTATCCGAAATCCGGTTCTATCTCTCAACTATCGTGATTTAATTTTCTTCATACTCACATTTGAAATTGATCACTTTAGTCGTCTCTTCCTTAACTTGATTTAACCAACGTGCACAATGTCATAAGTGTAGGGGATACTTTTTCCACATGCTTAAACATTGAGGACAATGTTTATCTTAAGTGTAGGGGAGACTTCTATCGAAGTTTTAAGTGGACTTTTCCATGAAAATGCCTTCATTTAACCGGAAAATCATATTTTTCAACATTTTTTAAATTTTTAATTAAATTTGGCCACTTAGTAGTAATTTTTAAATTTTTATCGTTGCTTTCATATGTATATATCCCGCAATAAAGTCAAAAATATTAATAAAGTGGTGTAGCTAGTTTAGAAATCTTTGACATATTAGGCCCGTTGCGATTATTTTGACTCAACCCGAATAGACTTATCCAAGTTTATTCTAGCTAGTATCCTTAACCATGTAGACCTTAATTGGTTTATTAGGCTAAGTATCCATGAGTCTCATTACTTGAGATTTTAAATTGTGGAGGACGAGAAATGATAGAGTCAATTATAAGTCGGTATTCTTGCACAAGCTCACTTGGTGTAATTATTTGCCTATTCTCCCATCACTTGCTAATAATTTATCTGCAATAAGTAAGGTCGTACGATTTGAAAAGTTACTTAGCTTCTAGCCCAAGATCGTTTAAAAGTTGCTCGGTAATCATAAGAGTTCATAGCCAAGGCATAACTTATGAAGCGGGGCGCGAAGATTGGCGAGTCCGAAAAGGCCCTAACAAGGCATGAGGATTACATTTTATTGCTAAAGATCCAAAGTGATGTGAAAAGCATTATTCCCAAAGTCAATATGAAGGATCAAGACTCACGACGAAAAGCAATCAACTCCCATAAAGATGATGGAGAAGTCTATCCGAAAAGACCCTAACAAGGTATGAGGATAAATAGATCCAAGTCCGAAAAAGAGGCGGATCGTTGTATCTCAAAATCCCAAATAGAGATTGAAGAAATAATCATGAAGTCGTGGTCAACAAAGTTGGAGTACCAATCAAAAGTCTCCAAGTGAAGAAACTCTATGAACGATGAGAAGACCATTATCTCAAGCACGTCTCTCAAGATATGAAGTATGAAGTACATGCCAAATATCGGCCCGAGAAAGGTCTCAAATCGTGAACCGAGTTATGCCAAGATATGAACTTTTTGATATTCCGAGAAGCAGTTTTAAGAGATTTTGTCCTTTAGCTAACTATTGATCAAATCGTCCTACTTTGCTTTCAGCCTAAATAATCTATCAAAATAAGTCCAAAAATGCATCTTCATGATCATTCTAAGACAAAACTAAAATATAAGAGATACACTTCGGAATAAGGGAGTTTAAGCATTTAATTAAGCCATGTGTGTAAGTGTTTGATTTGCTAACTTATAATAACAATGATCTCGTTTTTAAGCTTAGTTTGGGGAACGTGAAACTTGAGGGTGATAAATCTTCGCAGCACCAAAGCCCTAATGTAAGTCCTTGATCTCTTTGCAAGATATTTCCATGTAGCTGTTTTCAAGTGAAAATGGTTTTCTATCCTTTTGTTTCCTTTAAAGTTTTAATTTCTTTTAGTACTCTAATTTTTGTTTAGTAGTATTTTAATAAGGGCAAGGTTGATTAATTATGAGAAAAGTGTAAAATTGCTTTATCACTAAGCATTGCATGAAGGCATGGCAATGGTTAAGTGTAGGGGATTTGATAGGTGTGTAAACACCCATCCTTTTACCCCTTAATTCTGGCTAAAATGAGACCAAAACACGTATTTAATATCATTTGTTTAGAATTATGCGTGGTTTTTGTGTTTGTTGTGTTTTCAGAGCTAACCGGATGAATATTAAAGAAAACATGGGATTGCACGGGTTTTATCGAAGAAAAAGACTCAAGACGAAGTCTATTGTCCAAGAGATGCAAAAGATTTGAAGTCACTGGGCCTATTTGAAGAGTTATCGAAGAAAAGGACCAAAGATGGAAGATTTACATAAGTCGAAGGAACTCAAGTCTATTAAACGAAGAAATTTAAAGACGAGTTGAATTTAATCGACGACAAATCCCGAATCAGAATCGAAAACGTCAACTTTTCTAAAAAGACGAGACGCCAAGAAGAACGGGAGAAAGCCCACTCACCAACCAAAGGGAACACCTATATAAAGGGTTCCCCTCACACTTTTCATAAAGTTTTAGTTTAGTTTTTCATTCTCCTTCTTTTTCTCCCTTTCTGTTCGTAGACATCACCAACACCACTAGGGTGTTTGGTGGTTTTGATTCTTGTTTTTCAATCTTGTAATTTAATCTTTATCTTTTGTTTGTTAAAACCTTAATCATTCAATACATCAATCTTTCCATTTCATCTTGTTCATCTTCATCTATTTGGTTAAAAGTTTAAGTTCTTATTTGATTGCTTTGATCTTTAAAAGTTATTGGGATTTAAGTTTTTATTGATAGGATTTGTTGTTATTGGTTAGTATATGATTTGTGTCTAGTTTTATTTATGTTTTGGTTAAAAACTTGTTGATTTTTGGCTTAAAATCGATTTCCCCTGTTCTTCGGTAAAGTGACTGTTCTTGAGTATTCCCAGGTTCCGGATGAACACAAAGTTCCGGATGAACACAAAGTTCCGCATGAGTTTATGAAGTTCCGAATGAATTCCCTTTCAAAAAGTTCCGAATGAGTTTTTAAAGTTCCGAATGAATTTTCCTTTTTAAAGTTCCGAATGAATTTATGTTAAAAAGTTCCGAGTCAATTTAAAAGTTCCGGATGAATGTTCTTTACAAATCTTCCGAATAAACTTCCGAGCCAAAAGTTCCGAACCAACTTCCGAATCAACTTCCGAAGAAAGTTCCGGATAAACTTCCGAGTGAAGGTTCCGAGTAAAGTTCCGAGTGAAAGTTCCGGACGAAGTTCCGGATCAACATCTTCCGAGTCAACTTCCGAGTGAAAGTTCCGAGTGAACTTCCGAACCAACTTCCGAATCAACTTCCGAAGAAAGTTCCGGATAAACTTCCGAGTTAAGGTTCCGAACGAAGTTCCGGATCAACAACTTCCGAATCAAGGTGACTTCCGAATCAATTTTCTTTGAGTATTTTTAAGTGTTACTGTTTCTTACTGTTTCTTCATTTTTACTTTATATTTTAATTCAAGTTTTTATTAATTGTTATTAATTTAATTTTTTTTAAATTTAAGTTTACATTTTCGTGCATTTAAACCTTTAGTAGAATAGAAAACCACTCCCCTTTTTAGTAACCAAGAACAATCATTCCACTTAGAACCAAGATCAATTCGAGAGGATATCGAGAGAATTTAGAGAACCCAGTGCAAAATCTTAGTATCAATAAGCATGGGATCTCCACCACGAGGCACCTCGTTTTTGATTACCGAGTCATGAGCTCGACTCGATCCCCTCAATGCTAATTATCATTGGGGAAGGTGACTTAGTCGAGGTCAACCATTGAAGGAATTTCCCCACCAAAGTAGTGCTTAAGCCTATGTCCATTCACCTTAAAGTTAGGAAAATCATTTTGAGCTAGCTCGATGGTCCCATAAGGAAACACTTGTGTAATGGTGAAAGGACCCGACCAACGAGATTTCAATTTCCCGGAAAATATCTTTAGTCTAGAGTTAAAAAGTAACACTTGATCACCAACGTTAAAAACCCGGTTTTTAATCTTTCCATCATGAAACTTTTTAGTCTTTTCTTTGAAAATTAATTAATTTTCATAAGCATTGTCTCTTAGTTCATCCAATTCATTCAATTGTATTTTCCGGTGATCTCCCGGTCTTCAAGTCAAAGTTGGCATGCTTATGGGCCCAATATGCCTTGTGCTCCAATTCAATGGCCAATTGACAATTCTTCCCATAGACTAACTTATAAGGAGTACAACCGATAGGTGTCTTATGTAACACCCCCAAATTTATACAACTCAATACAGCGGAAGACTAGTTGGTGTTACGGGATAGCACATTACTCACATCATAGACAACGCTTAAAAATCGCGTCGTTTAATAATAAATCATTTCCATTCATAAATATCAAAATTACATCGGTCCCAAGTCATATTATTTCATACGAAGTTTTACAAAGTATTTGAATGGAAAATATTGTTTAGGTGCGGGCCATGAATTCTTGTTGTCTTCCCGAGAATTACCTTCAAGTACCTGAGATAAAACATGTTAAAAGAAAAGGTCAGCGATAACGCCGAGTGAATTCATAGAGTTTAATAAAATCCATCAATATAATTTCAGTATAAAATTATTACTGAAAATCATCTTGTACAAATCATTTTAATAGGCCATAAAATAGCCAAAGTCATTTTATACGAATCTTTATCGAAAATCATAATATAGGCATTTGCCTTAAAAATCATTATAAGAATTATTGTCGTTAAAAACACCATACAATACGTTTTGCAACGTTGTATAGATTAAATAAAACCGAATATGGTTATAAAAAGCCTTAAAAATCATTATACGAGCCAATGTCGTAAAAACGTCATACAATACGTCATATGACGTTGTTTGAAAAAAAAAACCGTTATATGAATATGGTTATGAAAACCAAAACACAAACATAATATCAATAGTATGACCCTGTATTGCTAGTCAGGCAATACATCGTAATTCGGAGCGTCTATAAGTATTTTGTTAATTTGGATTATTATAAGCCGCATGACATTGTTACCTTACTAAACCAACAATGGGTAGCTAACCCGATACGAATTTTTCCCATCTAAAGTAGCGTGTCGTCACAAAGGTCACGCTATGGAAATCTTCTCATACATAAATTCGCTTACCAATCAATGTGGCACGACGGGGATCAACCGTCAAGGCGCGAACTGGGGTGATCGTCCCCAAATAGTACTATTAAATGCATAAGCGTCTACCAAATCCCGGTAGTTCACAATTCATGCTAATGGGACTTTTAGTGACATAACCTAACTTTAATAATCCATTTTTATTTCATCTATCGGGTCCTTTAATCATTTATCGGGTGATACAATCGGGTCATTCAATCATTCGGGTCCAAAATTAATAAACAAGCAATCGGGACAAATGGTGTCCTATTTTATAAAAACTAACATGTCATCTCCCTCGCGGGTTTATAAAACATTTCATAAAAACATTTAAAAGAGTGCGAGGCTATGAACTCACGTTGATGTGGGAAGGCGGGTTATCGGTAATTCGGATGTACGGTACGTGCTTCAATCACGGAAACCTAGACAAATAATACTCGGTCTTAGACGTTTGTCCAATGACTTTATAAAAATAACAATTATGTATACATATGATGATTTTATATATATGATGATCAAGTGGGTTTACATATCCTCATTTACTCATTTTTGTGTTATGTGTCGATAACTTTTATACTAGTTTTCTCGTTTTACCTATTTACGTGTTTTAGGTTCAATAAGCCTATTATAAGTTCTTAACTTGTATTAATACTTGTTATACTTACATTATCAGTATCTACACTTTACAAGTTGGGCCTAAATGGGTTAAGCCCAATAAGTTCTTTTTATGAGTATTTATCTTATGTAGTCCAATTATTAGCCCAAGTATTAGTCCAATATGTTTACTTAGCTCGTTAATGTCCGTATGCCCTATAGTTCGGGTTTTATCGGTTTTTACTTGTTTTAGTTACATATATATCAGTATATGACTTTTATAAACTTTACATTAGACGGGTTTGGTCGTCTAAGTTTTATTTGGCGAAAAACGTTAATTTTACGACAATAGCCGAAAAAGTCATAAAAATCAAGTTTATAGTTTTTATTACTTATAAATATTATTTCACCACCATTTATATAATTTACCCATTTAATTAACCTTTTATATATTTATATAAATAAGTTTTATAAGTTAGTGGGTTTATATTTTTACATTTTATACATTATAATGTGAGTGCTTATATAATATTAATAAACATTATTTCCAAAAATATGATTTTTAACTTCATGTTCACCATTTTTACCATATCTAGAGTTCTATAATGAATTAGAAGATCATTTTTGGGTGACATGTTCTTCATATTATGTGCTACATTTAACTTAGTTATAGCTACTGCCCATTTTGAGTTTAACTTGCCTTAATAGTCCCTACAAATCTGCTTATTAAGATTAGACCACCTAACTTGTTTTGATCATATCTCACTCATTATTTTGATTCCATTGCATGGCCAACTCTCACATGTGTATAACATCTTGTACTTACTGTAAATGGATCAAACCATGCAATTTTATAAGTTCATCTTTTAGTTATATACTGTTTTTACACAGCCAACTAAATAATCAAGATTTTAGCTTTATTTCTTATAGTTATTAACATTTTTAAGCGTATCTATCAACACTTGATCCCCACACAACATTTTTATCATCATATATACATCATATAAATATACAAAATGAAAGAAAATACATTTGTTCTTTACAAAATAACAAGAGAAAAATGGAGAGGATGATCTTCTTTACCAACCAAGTTTTTTTCTTGTTTTTGGAAGACAAGAACTTGATGAACACAACAAGTATCTCCAAGACCATCAAATATCAAGAACATAGGTTGGAAAATCAGCCCTAGGACACAAGCAAATCACCTCCAAATATGTTAATATGGCCACCAAATGAGCAAGGCTTCAAGAGAACTTCTTAATAGAGCTAGTAAACATGTGGTTCATGGCTAGAAGAGATCAAAGAGGGTGTTTGTTGCTTAATTTTGGACGGCAAGAGGAGAGTGTTTGAGAGAGTTTTGAGAGGATTTTGCATGTAAGGAAATGGTGGAAGTGAATACTAGTAGCTAGTTTTGTGAGTTAGTGGGAAAGTATGGCTTAAAATGTAAGCTAAGCTTACACTTGTAACATGTTAGCTAACTTGATGCCACCTTAGTGTGTGGTGTCAAGTAGTGCCGTCCAAACTAAGCTAGTGGGGTGGGACAATGTGTTTTGTCCCATCTCACTAGTTTACGGGTATTTCTCGATTCTAGTTTCCTTGATTTGCGTGCCCTCGGATCGTTTTACGAAAAACGTTTTTATAAATTATGAATCAACGTCACAAAACGAATCTAATAAAAATTGTTCCATCAAAAACGGAGTTCGAAAACGTAAATACGTAATCCTAAGGTTTCCGGTTTAGTCGTAAAGGACGTTAAAATAAAATTGTAAGTCCTAATCTCTTCTCGTAAATTTGTGAGTTTATGAACCAACACAAATTTAAAACTCCAAAATAATATTCACGGATAAATTTATTTTCTGAAATGTCGGACTGTCACCAAAGACGGTGTATGTAAACGTAAGCACGTAACGTTGAATCCTCCGGTTTAAACGTAGTCGGTGCTACTTCAAGACGTAAATCCAAATTTCTTCCCAAAAATAAGTGAGTTCATATTGTAACATTAAAATAATATTTTCAAATAATATTTGAGAATAAAATAGCAATCGTAAATTGACGGATTGTCACAGCATTTACCCCTAAACAGGATCTTTGTCCTCAAAGATCATCTTACTACTCGCTTCTTATAGAGTTAAAGCCATGTGGGTATTTCCTCCACATTCAGTCTTTTCTCACAAGTGCAATTACAATACGCGAGTTTCATCAAACATAACTACGGGAATAAGATCAGGCTTAATGTTGACTTACTTTCTCTATCCATGATGTTCACGGGTTTTTGATGAATGCAACTTTTCGCCGACCTAAGCTCTATTAAGAAACAATCAGATTCTCACTTGATAGATATTCCATCAAGTTCGATTTACGAAACATAATTTACGCAGTCCTTGAAGCCTAGGGTAGATCCAGCTTATATGCCTTTCAAACCAATCTTTCACATCATCTCAATGGTCCCAAACAACGGGGACTTATATCCCATGATTTGTCAGATCATGAATTCATTTTTCTAAGGTTAAAAATTTTGGCATAACTTCGCTACCCATTTGGCACTTCAAGATCTACATTTCATATTCACATAACCTCCTGCCCACTATCGGCAGTTAATAATCAAATCCTAATTTCAACAATCATTTCAGATCTCGCGGGTCGGGTATTTTGCAAGGATAGGTTCGCCATCATAGGAAACCTTAACCCTAAAAGACATGTCCAACTCACAATGGGTGTATGTCGGGTGTCTTGATCTCAACTCCTGCTTACAGATGCTCTAATATTTAGATCCTAACAAGATTCAATCTCGATCCTAATACGATGATTATCAATGATAATCCTTCCAAAGGAAAACGATTATACGGTTCATTACCAAAGGTCAATCATTCAAACATAAAACAACACTTATATTACCTTGTATCGTTACTTTAACTCGTCCCTTCGATTTGGGGTGGTACATAGTACTCTCATCAAGGTTCGTTCTCAATGATTTCTGAGCAAATCTCTAGAAATTCGATGCGAAGCGAGGATCTTGATATAGATGATCGATACAGGCACACTATGTTTACATAACTCTTTTGCATTTATCATTAACGAGAATGATATTAGCAAATTTGGTCAGTCTGTCGACGATGACCCAAATCGAATCAAATTCGGATGATGACCTTTGCAATAGCTAGACATTTACTAATGTATGAGGCGATGTCTGCCTTCATAATTGCCATCAGTACAACTTCTTCAGACAAAGATACTTTTAGTCATAAATGACATAAATAGAATACTTATACTTACAATTTCCAACATAACTATATTTCACAATCCTTCATATTTATGCTATCATAAGTGGTATTTTATACATTTACCGCCATCGGCTTCTTAATTCTAATGGTTCACATTAGCCGCGAACCCCTTTTTATTATCTATATTATCTCTTTTTACAATCATCAGCTATTTTTAAATTGTTCGGCAATTTATTTCGCACAATCATTATTAAGGAACATGTCCTAATTGGTTCTTTATCTTTTATACATAATGTGTCAGTATCTATATTCACTTCTCATGATGATATAATTATCATGTCCACAATTCACTCAGATATTCTTTCTATATTATGCGTCAGTAATTACATTCACCTTCCTGATGAAATAAATATCACAGCCGTATTTATTCAAAATTCTTTCTTCATATCTTCTATGTTTTAGTTTCGTCTTTACTATCATTTTTATCCGTTTTACTCAATCCGTCGTCTAAAGCGTCGATAATTATTATAATTAATTAAATAATTATTAGTTAATTTTTATGAAGCGTAAATGTAAAAGTTTTAAATTTCTTAGTTCGACCAATTATATAAAATGTTCAAAAATAAATTTGAATTTAATTAACACGATTTTTGTTGATTTATCGAAAATAATTAATAGGATTCGTTAAATGTTCGAAAAACCTTTGTTTATACTTTGGTCAAAGTTTTCTTAGTTTGAAAAGTAAAAATTATCGTTTCAAATTTTAAGTTATGGTTTAAATGGGTTTCCTCAATCCTTCTTAGGTTGTCTTAAGGTATGCAAAAACATTTACCCCTAAACAGAAGTTTAGTTAAATGTTTTGGTTATAAGGGAATAATCCCTCAAAAGTTCTCTGTTAAAACATTTGTCAAAACAACACTTGCACTTTCTTTTTGGTAAAGCCAAAGTCTTAAAAGGGCTCTTAATTTTTAAAGAGTCAATATATTCCATTATCCTTTTAATCACATAGTCAAATCATGTAAAGTATTAAGTCTTTAATCACGTGTTAATTATTCAAGGTACAGGTTTTTATCGTTCGGCCAATTCAGGGCAATCTATAAATAATTATTAACTCATTCTTATTCTTATAAACAAATAAATGGTCCTTAATGATCACGAGCATGAATTTATCAAATTACAGCCTACACACGTGATTCACCAAATTTATGAATGCTACATGTGTATTAGTCAATCCAAACGTCACCACGTGAAACTCATAATGTTCATTACAAGTTCCGGATGTAGTGATTGGAATACATAATCTTCTTCGCGGACGCGAAGTTGATGATAACCATGTCGTGAATCAAATCTTTAAAACATACGCTAGAACCTTGTAAATGATCGAACATATCTTCCATTTCGAGTTATGGATTTCGTTTTTGATTGTCAATTTACTCAGTCACAGTAACCTATAACTATAAGGAATGATAACACCATAGCTCTTCATGATGACAGGCTTGGTAGAATAAAATCTTTCTCCGACAACTCTCTCAGTTGTACGGTAATTCCTTAAATTCAGATGGTGCTGACGTACAGTGCACATGCCACGGGTGCAGCACCGGTTATATAATCAATACCAAATTCTACTTGCCTTAATGGTGAAAGTCTAGGTAATTCATTAACAAATACTTACTAAAGTTTTAGATAACAAAAACATCTTTTAATTCATTCATATTAGGTTCCTTCTAGATTTTAATATCTATGACTAATTCACAACCGTTCATGGTATAATTTCAAGTCTAAATGCAGGATTCATCCATCAAGAATTATTTAGATCACTTTTGATAATCAACATCTTATCTTTTAGGGAATTCTACTCGAGTTCCCATCAATTAAGACAATGTCGTCTTGTCATAATCAATCAATCCATTCTACTGGCACTTCCAATTTTCTAGTTGCATTGCCGTCGATAAGATGTGAACTTCTCAAAAGACTAATAATAATTCTCAATCCCTTCACAAATTCAAGCATATCAGGAGACGTAACTAACCTTAAAAAGAGTAAGGTCAACGCATAATCTACGAGATAGAATTTCAAATCAGATACAGATGAAAACATTTAATGAATATGAATATATCCCCTGTTTTCATAATATGAGTACGCATTCGAAAGCTCCTTGGATCGTTACCCAGGTCATTCTAATGAAATCAAATCATAAGAAATGATAAGAACGTCTATACATCCAGTCGGGTATCAACACTCTGTAATCGGATACTTTTCCTAAGAATCTCACTAAGGGAGAATTGGACAAGAAGGGAATATCAATGGTCAAATAAGACAAATTCCACAGATGAGTAAATTCAACTCAGAAGAATAGATGTTACAGGCACATATGTAGGTGTCCCTAACACTATGTCCTTATTTTTCACTTATTGCAGATCTCATAAAATTTAATCTTTCACAACTTCAACGAAAATGTAGTGTTTATTCATTAGTTTTATGGTGACTACTAATCAGTCTTGCATGGTCCATTCCAAATTGTATGTAGGCGCGCAACTATATACAATTTCAAGATTAACGATGCAATACTCAGTTCGTCAAAATTTTATCATCATATTTGTAAAAACATTTTCATGCCTAATTCTTTAAATAAGAATCAAAAATAAATTTACAAAGAATTTCTTTGTTATGGAAATAATTAAGTTTCCAAAGCGTCTCATAAACAACTTCATTTTGATATCAATCACTTATAAATCTTACTATGAATAATCCTTATTGTGATGAAAATTAAATCTTCTCAAAGGATACCGTTTTAACTTTATAAAAATAATGTGTGATCTGCAAAAGAGTGATGAAGAGTTGTTCACCAAGATCTTAACTACAATATGATAGGAAATGAGCTTAGCCAAATAATCATGAGGTTCATGATCTCGATGACACTCAAAAAGAATAATCCACAACGTAACTCAATTCAAGATGAGTACTTGTTCAATGGTTGCATCACTTATGCGAACATTAGGATGAAGCAATAAAGGATAGATAACATCGATACATGTATATTTTAGCAATCAAAGGTAGTCTTTTCATTAATCGCAAACAAGTCAAATTGTATCGTAACACTTTATGTGTCACTATGTCATACAATTCTCAGAACTCATCCTACCAACTTATATCTCAGTTAAGTTAGGGATTTTTAAAAGATACCACAATGAATACTAATCTACAAGAGTCATTAGGTGTTCCACATGTCCCAGAAGATCCATCGGTCTCAATTCAGAAGAAGATTTCTTCAATTAATTTCTTGGACACTGGGCATCCTCATTAGTGGACAATGGCCTAGGAACAACCTTTAACACGAACATGCAATCATTTAAAACCTTATAATTCAATCACAGAACTTAACGACTTATATTAACAATCTCATATTCCATACAGGCTAAATTTTACTTTATTCAAGTTTCAATCAACTTATACTCAATTCGATATTCTGCCTCATTCTCCAATACTTACAACCTTATTCTTCGGCCTTGTAAAGGCAATACAATCTCAATATGAATCAACACTTAATTTCCAATCCTATTAGCTCTTACAACAACAATTATCAAATGAGTCACTAGCATGACATGACTCGATCATTCAGTTAAACTTCTCGGAAAGGTATTAGTGGCATGAGGCTTCTGGGTAATGGTTCCATTGATAGCCTCAAGTGCAACATTCACCCTTTCGATTTCAAATTTAAGAATTGGATGACAACGAATCAGATGACATCTTTCCAGGTGATAACGTTTTGTCAAACTCCACTCTATAAGGAAAGATCGTCATGACATCGATATCGGATTTAATCTCGCCAATTCTTTTTCAATATCACCATCAACTAATATCTATATTTCTACGAATATCAACCATTTGTTGGGATCATAAATATCCGCAACTTGGTTTAGATCTAGGATAGCTAGAATTCCTACGAGAATAGCTTCGATTAATTTACTAGGGGAGTTAGGGTTACTTGTGACAATCTACGTCGTATAAATACCTCGTATAAAAATCAAAATAATCATCAAACAATCATGTAATAAAATTACATCATATATATATATATAATCCAAGTTATATATATATATTAATATAACACTTCTCAGTCTGGCCTTGTCGGTAACTCGGGAATTCTTCGGCACCGTTATAGTCAAAAGATTTTTAGACATTTTTAGAAAAATGTTTTTAGTTAAAAGATTTTGAAATGTTTTATTCAAAACCTTGGTTTTAAAAATCTTTCGTTCTCTATAACGAGAGCTCTGGTACCAAACTGTAACACCCCCAAATTTATACAACTCAATACAGCGGAAGACTAGTTGGTGTTACGGGATAGCACATTACTCACATCATAGACAACGCTTAAAAATCGCGTCGTTTAATAATAAATCATTTCCATTCATAAATATCAAAATTACATCGGTCCCAAGTCATATTATTTCATACGAAGTTTTACAAAGTATTTGAATGGAAAATATTGTTTAGGTGCGGGCCATGAATTCTTGTTGTCTTCCCGAGAATTACCTTCAAGTACCTAAGATAAAACATGTTAAAAGAAAAGGTCAGCGATAACGCCGAGTGAATTCATAGAGTTTAATAAAATCCATCAATATAATTTCAGTATAAAATTATTACTGAAAATCATCTTGTACAAATCATTTTAATAGGCCATAAAATAGCCAAAGTCATTTTATACGAATCTTTATCGAAAATCATAATATAGGCATTTGCCTTAAAAATCATTATACGAATTATTGTCGTTAAAAACACCATACAATACGTTTTGCAACGTTGTATAGATTAAATAAAACCGAATATGGTTATAAAAAGCCTTAAAAATCATTATACGAGCCAATGTCGTAAAAACGTCATACAATACGTCATATGACGTTGTTTGAAAACAAAAACCGTTATATGAATATGGTTATGAAAACCAAAACACAAACATAATATCAATAGTATGACCCTGTATTGCTAGTCAGGCAATACATCGTAATTCGGAGCGTCTATAAGTATTTTGTTAATTTGGATTATTATAAGCCGCATGACATTGTTACCTTACTAAACCAACAACGGGTAGCTAACCCGATACGAATTTTGCCAATCTAAAGTAGCGTGTCGTCACAAAGGTCACGCTATGGAAATATTCTCATACATAAATTCGCTTACCAATCAATGTGGCACGACGGGGATCAACCGTCAAGGCGCGAACTGGGGTGATCGTCCCCAAATAGTACTATTAAATGCATAAGCGTCTACCAAATCCCGGTAGTTCACAATTCATGCTAATGGGACTTTTAGTGACATAACCTAACTTTAATAATCCATTTTTATTTCATCTATCGGGTCCTTTAATCATTTATCGGGTGATACAATCGGGTCATTCAATCATTCGGGTCCAAAATTAATAAACAAGCAATCGGGACAAATGGTGTCCTATTTTATAAAAACTAACATGTCAACTCCCTCGCGGGTTTATAAAACATTTCATAAAAACATTTAAAAGAGTGCGAGGCTATGAGCTCACGTTGATGTGGGAAGGCGGGTTATCGGTAATTCGGATGTACGGTACGTGCTTCAATCACGGAAACCTAGACAAATAATACTCGGTCTTAGACGTTTGTCCAATGACTTTATAAAAATAACAATTATGTATACATATGATGATTTTATATATATGATGATCAAGTGGGTTTACATATCCTCATTTACTCATTTTTGTGTTATGTGTCGATAACTTTTATACTAGTTTTCTCGTTTTACCTATTTACGTGTTTTAGGTTCAATAAGCCTATTATAAGTTCTTAACTTGTATTAATACTTGTAATACTTACATTATCAGTATCTACACTTTACAAGTTGGGCCTAAATGGGTTAAGCCCAATAAGTTCTTTTTATGAGTGTTTATCTTATGTAGTCCAATTATTAGCCCAAGTATTAGTCCAATATGTTTACTTAGCTCGTTAATGTCCGTATGCCCTATAGTTCGGGTTTTATCGGTTTTTACTTGTTTTAGTTACCTATATATCAGTATATGCCTTTTATAAACTTTACATTAGACGGGTTTGGTCGTCTAAGTTTTATTTGGCGAAAAACGTTAATTTTACGACAATAGCCGAAAAAGTCATAAAAATCAAGTTTATAGTTTTTATTACTTATAAATATTATTTCACCACCATTTATATAATTTACCCATTTAATTAACCTTTTATATATTTATATAAATAAGTTTTATAAGTTAGTGGGTTTATATTTTTACATTTTATACATTATAATGTGAGTGCTTATATAATATTAATAAACATTATTTCCAAAAATATGATTTTTAACTTCATGTTCACCATTTTTACCATATCTAGAGTTCTATAATGAATTAGAAGCTCATTTTTGGGTGACATGTTCTTCATATTATGTGCTACATTTAACTTAGTTATAGCGACTGCCCATTTTGAGTTTAACTTGCCTTAACAGTCCCTACAAAACTGCTTATTAAGATTAGACCACCTAACTTGTTTTGATCATATCTCACTCATTATTTTGATTCCATTGCATGGCCAACTCTCACATGTGTATAACATCTTGTACTTACTGTAAATGGATCAAACCATGCAATTTTATCAGTTCATCTTTTAGTTATCTACTGTTTTTACACAGCCAACTAAATAATCAAGATTTTAGCTTTATTTCTGATAGTTATTAACATTTTTAAGCATATCTATCAACACTTGATCCCCACACAACATTTTTATCATCATATATACATAATATACATATAAAAAATGAAAGAAAATACATTTGTTCTTTACAAAATAACAAGAGAAAAATGGAGAGGATGATCTTCTTTACCAACAAAGTTTTTTTCTTGTTTTTGGAAGACAAGAACTTGATGAACACAACAAGTATCTCCAAGACCATCAAATATCAAGAACATAGGTTGGAAAATCAGCCCTAGGACACAAGCAAATCACCTCTAAATATGTTAATATGGCCACCAAATGAGCAAGGCTTCAAGAGAACTCCTTAATAGAGCTAGTAAACATGTGGTTCATGGCTAGAAGAGATCAAAGAGGGTGTTTATTGCTTAATTTTGGACGACAAGAGGAGAGTGTTTGAGAGAGTTTTGAGAGGATTTTGCATGTAAGGAAATGGTGGAAGTGAATACTAGTAGCTAGTTTTGTGAGTTAGTGGGAAAGTATGGCTTAAAATGTAAGCTAAGCTTACACTTGTAACATGTTAGCTAACTTGATGCCACCTTAGTGTGTGGTGTCAAGTAGTGCCGTCCAAACTAAGCTAGTGGGGTGGGACAATGTGTTTTGTCCCATCTCACTAGTTTACGGGTATTTCTCGATTCTAGTTTCCTCGAATTGCGTGCCCTCGGATCGTTTTACGAAAAACGTTTTTATAAATTATGAATCAACGTCACAAAACGAATCTAATAAAAATTGTTCCATCAAAAACGGAGTTCGAAAACGTAAATACGTAATCCTAAGGTTTCCGGTTTAGTCGTAAAGGACGTTAAAATAAAATTGTAAGTCCTAATCTCTTCTCGTAAATTTGTGAGTTTATGAACCAACACAAATTTAAAACTCCAAAATAATATTCACGGATAAATTTATTTTCTGAAATGTCGGACTGTCACCAAAGACGGTGTATGTAAACGTAAGCACGTAACGTTGAATCCTCCGGTTTAAACGTAGTCGGTGCTACTTCAAGACGTAAATCCAAATTTCATCCCAAAAATAAGTGAGTTCATATTGTAACATTAAAATAATATTTTCAAATAATATTTGAGAATAAAATATCAATCATAAATTGACGGATTGTCACATCTTATAAGCGGTCCTAAAGGCCCATAAAGCGTCATTGAGTTTGTCGGACCATGAAGCACGGTTTTCTCCAATCGACCTCTCTAAAATCCTCTTCAAAGCTCGGTTCGAAACCTTGACTTGCCCACTCGTTTGCGGGTGATAAGTCGTAGAAAGACGATGAGTAACTCCATATTTCTTTAAGACCTTCTGAAATTAAGATTTTGCTAGGTGAAAAAGTTCGTTTTCTCGGTGTCTAATCGAATTGATTACCAGTTTAAAGTGTGACTCAGTCGTTTTTGGTTAACAAAAAGAAAGTTGATTATCTATAACTAATTAAAAAGTAAATGCGGAAAGTATTTAAAAGCAAATTAAAGACAGGTACAAATAATAAAAGTAAAACAAGGTGAAAAATTAAGCTAGAAAATTACTAGAAAAATACTTAAATAAAATGCAATCTTAAAATAAAACTAAAATAAAAACAATTTAAAATAAAGTTTATGAAAATGGCGGGAAATATAAAATTTTGATTTGAAAATAAAGACAAGACATAAAAACTAAGACTCCATCGGAATCCCAAATCCGAATCCCAGATCGGAATCCCAGATCCGAATCCCAGATCTGAATCCCAGATCCGAATCCCAGATCGGAATCCCAGATCTGAATCCCAGATCTGAATCCCAGATTAGAATCCCAGATCTGAATCCCAGATCAGAATCTCAGATCCGAATCCCAGAACCGAATCACAGATCCGAATCCCAGATCCGAATCCTAGATCCGAATCCCAGTTCCGAATAAGGGGGAGTATCACAATACCGATCGCAATGTAGAAACCCTTGTGGTTTTTACGATCGTAACAAGCTGTCGGAATCCAAATCCCATTTCGATGGAATGTAATACAAAATAAGCAAAACCAATAAGCTAAGACTAATAAGCAATAACCGAAACTTGATTAAAAATATAATGAGACGAGACAAAAAGCAACAAATTTAAAGACTTTTTCAAAACACAAAATAAGGAAACAAAATAAGCAAACTTTAAAAAGATAAAGGAAAAATAAAGATTCAACAACAAAATGAACTTACTTGGAATTAAAAGGCAAGAAATTTAAGACATGAAATCAAAATGACATGAAAAATAAATGGTGCAAGGAATGAAAATGGTGGAAAGAATAATTTTGTCAAAATTAGCTAACAAAGAGAAATGAAGTGAAATGGGTGCTATATATAGGGAGAAGGGAAGGATGCATGTGTTGCTCCTTCTTTCTTTCTTTCTTCACGTCTTTTCGTCTTCTAAACTCTTCGACTTTTTTGACGTTGTCTCGGGATTGATTAAACTCGTCTTGAAAATTCTTCATTAATTAAACTTGGGTTCCTCGGCTTTATTAAACTTCCGTCTTCAGACTTGTTCTTCGATAAATCTTCAGAATAGGTCTTGGACTTCCGTTCTTTTTGCACTCTTGATCTATTGACTTCGTCTTTTGTCTTTTTCTTCGATTAAAGCCCGTGTTTTCTTCCCTTTTCACATTTTGGTCCTAAATCACAACAAAAACACAAACCACGCATAATTCCGACATTTACGACATAAAATACACGTTTTGGCTTGGTTATTATTATAATTAAGTGGTAAAAGGATGGGTGTTTTCACACCTATCAAATCCCCTACACTTGACCATTGCAATGTGCTCATGCAATGCATTAGTTACAAAGCACGTTTTATATTTTCCATCACAATCAATCCACATTGGCCTTTATTAAAAAGATAGAAAATTTCAAAAATAAGAAAACAAGTAAAGAGATAAAAAAAACTTACCTTATGGTTTTGGAAATGTCATGAATGATTATCACCCTCAAGTTTCACGTTCCCCAAACCAAGCTTAAAAACAAGATCATTGTTATTATAAGTTAGCAAACTAACACAAACTCATATGGGCCAATTATTCACTTAGACTCCCTTATTCCTAGGTGTATCTCTAATATTTTATTATTGTCTTGAATGATCACGAGGATGCATTGTTTGACTTATTTCGATAGTTTATTTAGGCCGAAAATAAAGTAGGACGATTTAATCAATAGTTAGCTAAAGGACAAAATCTTTTAAAACTGCTTCTCGGGACCTCATAAAGTTCATATCTTGGCATAACTTGCTTCACGATTTGAGACCTCTCTCGGACCGATATTTGTAAGTGACTTCATACTTCAAATCTTGAGAGACGTTCTTGAAATTATGGTCTTCTCTTCATAATAGGAATTTCTTCACTTGAAGTTTTTGAGAGATTCTTCATATTTGGACCACGACTTCTTCATTTTTCTCCAATCTTTATTTTGGACTTTGATATACAACGATCCGCCTCCTTTTAGGACTTGGATCTATTTATCCTCATACCTTGTTAGGGCCTTTTTGGATAGACTTCTCCATGATCTTTTGGGGAGTATTTGCTTTTCGTCGTGTGTCTCAATCCTTCATATTGATTTTTGATAAATGATTCTTCACATCACTTTTGGATCTTTAGCAACAAAATGTAGCCCTCATGCCTTGTTAGGGCCTTTTCGGACTCGCCAATCTTCGCATCCCGCTTCAATAAGTTATTCCTTGGCTATGAACTCTAATTAATACCGAGCAACTTTTAAACGATCCTGTGCTAGAAGCTAAGTAACTTTTCAAATCGTACAACCTTATTTATTGCAGATAAATTTATTAACAATATATGGGAGAATAGGCTTATAATTAACTCACATAAATTCACGAAAGAATACCAAACTTATAATTGACTCAATCATCTCTCGTTCTCCACAATTTAAAATCTCAAGGAATGAGACTCGTGGATGTTTAGCCAATTAAATCAAAGTTTTGGGTTTTCGAGTCATCTATAGGATCTTGCAAACTCTTAGACTTTTTCTAGTTTAGAATTCGCATTTTAAAGTTCCCTTGATAAACGACTCTCTAGGATAAAATTATAGGAACTTGCGAAAAGTTCTTGTTCTTAACCCGTAAGAGTTAAGACTTTCGCGTTTTAAAGTTCCCTATATAAAAGCCTAGCAACTTGACTTAAACACGTTAAGGATACTAGCTAGCGTAAACTTAGATAAGTATACTCGTGTTGAGTCAAAATATTCACGACTTTGAAAAATTTAGAACCACTTTATCAAACTTTATTTAAGCAAGGAAAGTAAATAACGATAACAAAGGAGAATACTACTATACTACTAGGCCAAACTAGATTAAAAATTTTGAAAAATGTCAAAAATCAATTTTCCGGTTAAAATGAGGACAAATACAAGGAAAAGCCCACTTAACTTCGATAGAAGTCCCCCTACACTTAATATAAACATTGTCCTTAATGTTTAAGCATGTGGGAGTGAACTCCCCTAAACTTAGGACATTATGCACGTTGTTTAAATCTTGATAAGGAAGAGACAACTAAAGTGATTCCTATTTTAATATTGAAGAATATAAAATAGAGAATCAAAAGAGTTTAGGATAGGACCGGGAAGACGGGTACACGGAATCACGGGTTGTCAAAAGTCATCAAGAATGGATATTTGAAAGCTCGAGTCCCTGCACATGATAAGAAAGAAGACAACAAACAAATACAAGGGTCTCCCCCTACACTTATTATAAAAACAGATAAAGATAGATAAATAATCGGGTTGCCTCCCGAGAAGCGCTTGTTTTTGTTAACCGAGTCACGAGCCTGACTCATCCCGGAATTAAATGGTCCATGGGGAAGCCTCGAATGTAATACCGGGATCAAAGACCTTGTCCCCATTCCCGGAGGAAAATAATAAAGGAGAGGCCGGAGGGTAAGTCTTGAACGACATAAAAGTCCTCTCAACATAAGAAAGTATGTGAGGTTGCGATCCACGGGAGGTGGGGTGCGTAAAGTAAGCAAATTGTCATTCCCCAAAGACAATTGATGCTCAGAAAGCGGCAAAGCCGTAAGGTTATCAATCATAAAATGGTCAATGTCACCTCCCGGGTCAAAGCACTCATCCTCATGAACGTTAATCTCTTCGATTTCTTCATCATCGATAGGGGCGTCAAACCAAGGTTTGTCGTTCCCCTCATTGAGGATTTTAGAAACTTGCTCGAAAAGATCACGATCAAGTACGAGTCCGTCATTCATTTGTGGGGATTGTTGATAAGTTAAATCCGCACGAATGTGGTAAACGTAATTCTCATTTGAGGAGTGTTGATTAGGTAACTCCTCGAGAATTGGATGATTGGTCAAGTGAGTTGGTTCGTCATTATTAAGAAAAATAAGACGTTCCAACTCATCAAGTTCGGCCTCGACGTTGGAAAAATCGACCTCACTTGTAGAAAGAAGTGGAGGTAAAAGAGCTAGCTCTCGTTCGATAATTTCCTCAATCTCGGGCTCGAATTGGAAATCATTATTAAAAGCGACCTCGTCCTTAAGCTCAGCAAAAGTAGGGACATCACAAACCTCCTCAAATAAGTTGTCGAGACCAAATTCACTAATCTCACTCAATGTATCACAATCCTTAGACGCATTAGGGATATCTAGAGAATGAGGTACAATAGCACTAGGACATTGAGCAACAAGATCATTCCAAGAAATAGTAGGCTCATCGTCATCATCATCATAATAGTATGGATACACAGGATGAGGAGTATAAGTCTCGATATTCGGTATTTGCTCTTGTCGTTGATTCTCTTGACATTTTTCGCTGATCTTGTTGCAAGCTTCTTGAACTTTTTTAAAGTTGTCAAAAAGAGTGGTAATTTGCTCAAGAGGAAATGCAAAAGAGGGTTGATGATCGAGGAAGTGTTGTGGGGGCTCAAAATTTTGAAAACTTAAATTATAGCATGGGTGTGGCTCATAGTAATTCATCGGTTCAGAAAAATTAGAACACGGATTTGGTTCATAATAATCCATAGGTGAAGAAAACTGAGGACACGGATTTTGCTCATAATAATTCATTGGCTGACAATAAGAGGTATAGTGAGGGCCCCCACAATTGTTGCAATACGGGTATTGAGGAAAACCCGGTGCTTCTTATAGATAGCTATTACCATTGTCATAATTGTAACCCAGTTCTTGCTCGCTATGAGGCGGGTATCGAATTGGACACGAAACATGCCAATGAGAATCGCTTCCACAATATATGCAAGGGGGGATAGGAGGTAGATTAGAAAAGGACGATTAAGTCGAATTACACGAGGGGCAAAATCCCAATTGTGAATCGATTGAAATAGGTGGAAGGTCTTTTCCGCATTGCTCGCATGAACACCATTGACATGATTCGCACCCATATAATCATCTCCCACACCCTACACAATGGACATAAGAATCCATGAAGAACAATAGATAAGCAAGAAGATTATTTTTGGCGCAAAACTTTCGAAAAAGAAATGCTTTTTATGATTTTTTAAATGTTTTTGTATTTTTGAAATTTTTTTTGAAAAATGTAAGAAAAATAACGTTCACGAGTGAACGGATCCCAAAATCTAACGCGTCTCTCACAAAAACCGTTAATCTTCACGAAAAGAGCCGGCAGCGGCGCCATTTGAAATTAAGATTTTGCTAGTTGAAAAAAGTTCGTTTTCTCGGTGTCTAATCGAATTGATTACCAGTTTAAAGTGTGACTCAGTCGTTTTTGGTTAACAAAAAGAAATTTGATTATCTATAACTAATTAAAAAGTAAATGCGGAAAGTATTTAAAAGCAAATTAAAGACAGGTACAAATAATAAAAGTAAAATAAGGCGAAAAATTAAGCTAGAAAATTACTAGAAAAACACTTAAACAAAATGCAATCTTAAAATAAAACTAAAATAAAAACAATTTAAAATAAAGTTTAAGAAAATGGCGGGAAATAAAAAATTTTGATTTGAAAATAAAGACAAGACATAAAAACTAAGACTCCATCGGAATCCCAGATCCGAATCCCAGATCGGAATCCCAGATCGAGTCCCAGATCTGAATCCCAGATCCGAATCCTAGATCGGAATCCCAGATCCGAATGCCAGATCCGAATCCCAGATCCGAATCCCAGATCGGAATCCCAGATCCGAATCCCAGATCTGAATCCCAGATCCGAATCCCATATCCGAATCCCAGATCCGAATCCCAGATCAGAATCCCAGATCTGAATCCCAGATCCGAATCCCAGATCCGAATCCCAGATCCAAATCCCAGATCCGAATAAGGGGAGTATCACAATACCGATCGCAATGTAGAAACCCTTGTGGTTTTTATGATCTTAACAAGCTGTTGGAATCCAAATCCCATTCTGATGGAATGTAATACAAAATAAGCAAAACCTATAAGCTAAGACTAATAAGAAATAACCGAAACTTGAATAAAAAGATAATGAGACGAGACAAAAAGCAAAAAATTTAAAGACTTTTTCAAAACACAAAATAAGCAAACAAAATAAGCAAACTTTAAAAAGATAAAACTTTTTAGGAAACTTTAAAATAAAATAAGCTAAATACAAAATAAGCCAATGAGATTGTCAAACTTATAGCTTAAATCGTATACAAGCCTAGATGGAAATAAAAAGATGAACTATTTAATCAAATATGCAATAAGAATAAGCAAAATCAATGCTTAATCCGAACCACAATCAAATCGAAACAAGAAAAGTAGTTCAAGATGGATAATAGAAAGCTTGATTAAAGGAAAAATAAAGATTTAACAACAAAATGAACTTACTTGGAATTAAAAGGCAAGAAATTTAAGACATAAAATCAAAATGACATGAAAAATAAATGGTGCAAGGAATGAAAATGGTTGAAAGACTAATTTTGTCAAAATTATCTAACAGAGAGAAATGAAGTGAAATGCGTGCTATACATAGGGAGAAGGGAAGGATGCATGTGTTGCTCCTTGTTTCTTTCTTTCTTCAAGTCTTTTCGTCTTCTTGATAGGTGTGTAAACACCCATCCTTTTTACCACTTAATTACAATAATAACCGGACCAAAACGTGTATTTTATGTCTTTTATGTCGGAATTATGCGTGGTTTGTGTTTTTGTTGTGATTTAGGACGAAATTGTGAAAAGTGGAGAAAACACGACATTTACGGGCTTTGATTGAAGAAAAAGATGAAAAGACGAAGTCAAGAAGTCAAGAGTGTAAAAAGAACGGAAGTCCAAGACCAATTCTGAAGATTTATCGAAGAAAAAGTCAAAAGACGGAAGTTTTCTAAAAGCCGAGGAACTCAAGTCTATTTTATTGAAGAATTAAAAGACGATTTCAAAATAAATCCCGAGCCACAAGTCATTAGAGTCCAAGTTTAAAGAAGATTAGAAGAAAAGGACTAATGGTGCAATTAATGAAGATTAAAGGCTTAAGGACCTAATGACGCAATTAAGAAGAAAGGAAGGAGGGGAGGAAGCTTCCTAATCCTCCCCTATATATAGATTAGGCTAGTTAATTATTTTCTTTGTTGGGTGGTTTGACAAACCATTACTTCCATTTTCATTTATGCACATTACTTTCTTGTCTAATTTACATTAATTGTTCTGCACCTTAATTACCATTTAATTTCAAGTAAGTTTCCACTTAATTCTGGTCAATCTTTACTTTATCTTGTTGATCTCCTATCTACCTTTCTTAATCTTTGATTTTTAAGTTTAAGTTTATGTTCATGTTCATGTTCTTATTTTGATTAAGTGGTTTTTTTTTATTATTGTGGTTAAATTTGTTAGTTTTGTTGATTTAGATTGTTTGTTTATAATTATTGAATAATTTGTTATTAATTTGGTTAAATCTTTTGTTTAGATTTTGATTAATCTGTTTTAGATTTGATGATTACTGTGATCCCTTGTTCTTCGGGAGTCTTTGTTTCTGTTTCTGTGTTCCCAGATAAGTTCCGAGCCAAAGAGAAGGAAGTGGTTCATTCGGAACTTTAAAAGTTCCGAATCAAGCTTCATTCGGAAGAAGTTCCGGATCAAGAAGTTCCGGATCAAGGGAAACTTCCGGATCAAACTTGTTCATTCGGATCATTAAAAGTTCCGAGTCAAGGAAGCTTCATTCGGAAGAAGTTCCGGATCAAGGGCAACTTCCGGATCAAACTTGTTCATTCGGAACATTAAAAGTTCCGAGTCAAGGAAGCTTCATTCGGAAAAAGTTCCGGATCAAGGGAAACTTCCGGATCAAGATTGTTTCATTCGGAACTTTGAAAGTTCCGGATCAAGCCAGTTCATTCGGAAGTTTTAAACTTCCGAATCAAGGTGTCTGTCAGGTTCTTTTTGGTTTTTTCTTTTTAAGTTCTGTCTTTTATTTTCAAGCTTTATTTTTCCCGCCTTTTATTTAGTTGCACTTTAAATTCGCCTTAGCTTTATTTTAGACTTGCCTTAGTTTAAGTTTTAGTTGCGTTTTAAGATTGCCTTAGATAGATTTAAGTTTACATTATTTACGTTTAGTACCCTTTAATTTCAGTCACGTTTTAAATACTTGCCCGTTATTTTGATTAGACTTAGATTTACTTTAATTGCATGTTTACATTAAAGTTTCACACTTTTATTCTAAAACAACCAAAATATTC
Organism: Glebionis coronaria; assembly: GCA_025667525.1. Taxonomy (NCBI): domain Eukaryota; kingdom Viridiplantae; phylum Streptophyta; class Magnoliopsida; order Asterales; family Asteraceae; genus Glebionis; species Glebionis coronaria. The sequence goes on from JANFOE010001740.1 coordinate 131,717, forward strand.
TTTTTCACCAAAAACAACAGAGTCATACTTTAAGCCAGAAATCAATTCGAAGAGATACCGAGAACAATAATTGAACCTAGCAAAATAAATGTTATCAAATGGCGCCGCTGCCGGCTCTTTTCGTGAAGATTAACGATTTTTTGTGAAAGACGCGTTGCCTTTTGGGATCCGTTCACTCGTGAACGTTATTTTTCGTATTCAAAAATTTTCAAAAATCCAAAAACATTTGAAAAATCATAAAAAGCATTTCTTTTTCAAAGTTTCGCACCAAAAATATTCTTCTTGCTTATCTATCTTTCTTTATGGATTTTTATGTCCATTGCGTCTAGTGTGGGAAACAATTATCTCGGAACAACTCTTGTCAATGGTGTACATGTGAGCGGTGTGGAAACGATCTCGACAATACACAATTCCTATTCGGATTTTGTCCTTTGTGCAACTCGACTAATTCGTCCTTTTTGAACCCACCTCCTCCTGTTCCCCCGTGCATCTATTGTGGAAGCAATTCTCATTGGCATGTTTCGTGCCCGGTTCGATACCCGTATGGACACGGACAAGAACCAGGGTACAATTATGACAATGGTAATAGTTATCCACAAGAAGCACCCAGTTTCTCTCCACACCCATGGTGCTATATTTGTGGAGGCCCCCACGATGCTTCTTTTTGTGATCCGTCGCAAGTCTTTGATAAAGTACCGTGCTATCATCCTAGTTTCTATAACTTTGAGCCCCCACATCACACCTCAATCATCAATCCTCTCAGCAAATTAGTCTTGATCAACAACTCACTTCTTTGAATGACATTCTAGAAAGTATAGCTTAACTTCGAGCTGACTTACATCAGGAAAGGCAACCGTTTCTTGATGTGGATGAAACCTTGAAAACCACCGACACCTTTTTGAGCCAATTTAGTCGTTTTCCCTTCTTTTCTACACCAAAATGTTTAATTACAGCGTGGGATAGAATTGGTGAAATTGAACATACTCAGGGCGATGAACAACAAAAGTTGCTGCATGAGCTTCTTAAAGATGTGGAGGTTATCAAGGAAGAGTTAGCCGACTACGTCACTCCTAACTAGACTCGTCCCATCTATTACGATGATGACAACGACGATGATGTCTACACTTTCAACCAATCTTCTGAAGTTGCTGCTCCTACTCTCGATGTTCCTAATGCATCTAAGGATCTAGATTCGTTGAATGAGCTTAGTGATGTTGGTATCGACAAGGTATTGGATGATGAGGTTTGTGACTTACCTGCTATGGAGCCTGAGGAGGACGTTGCTCTTACAGAAGAGGTCGATCCTAGTGATGACGATTCATTCTCTCCGGTTTACGAGAAGTTCACCGATGAACATGATCTTGTGGATAAGGTGGAAGACGTGCTTCTTCGCGATAGATTACGGAAAGTTCATCTTCTTATTGCTCAAATCGAAGAGTTGACTTCTCCTTCACTTTCCAAGTCTTTACCTCCATCTATTCCTCCCGTTGAAGATAATGACCCATTGTTGGAAGAAATCGATATCTACTCCATCCCACCAGGTATTGATGATTATGACACGAAGGGGGACATTATTTTTGATAATTTGCTGCAGGAAGATATTGTCCCAAGTCCCCCTCCCGAGCACCTTTCATCCTCCCCTTTAGCCACTATTTCGGAGGATGAGTGCTTTGACCCGGGAGGTGACATTGATTATGCTATGAATAATAACAATACGGCTTTGCCGCTTGCTCAGCATCCATTGTCTTTGGGGGAGGACAATGTGCTTACTTCACCCACCCCACCTCCCGTCGATCTTGATTTCACATACTTTACGTATGTTGAAAGAATTTTTCTCCCATACATGACTTATTCCCCCGCCTCTCCTTTGTTGATGTCAACCGAGAACGAGGACAAGGTCTTTGATCCCGATATTACATTCGAGGCTTCCCCATGGACCATTTAATTCGGGGACGAGTCAGGCTCGTGACTCAGTTAACAAAAACAAGCGCTTTTTGGGAGGCAACCCAATTATCTATCTATTTTCACCATAAGTGTAGGGGGAGCCCCGTGGTGTTTCTTGCTTTCTTTCTTATCATGTGCAGGGATTAGAGCCTCAAAGACACACTCTTGATAACTTTTGATGAACCGTGACTCCGTGTTCCATTTTCCCGGTTCTATCCTAAACTCTTTTCGATTCACTATTTTATATTTTCACAATATTAAATTAGGAATCTCTTTAGTTGTCTTTTCCTTAGCGAGATTTAAACAAGGTGCACAATGTCCTAAGTGTAGGGGAGTTTACTCCCACATGCTTAAACATTGAGGACCATGTTTATCTTAAGTGTAGGGGGGACTTCTATCGAAGTTAAGTGGCCTTTTCCTTGTATTTTCCCTCATTTTAACCGGAAAATCAATTTTTCGACATTTTTCAAAATTTTTGATCTATTTTGGCCTATTAGTTTTTACCTTTGTATAGTTATTTTCTTTCTTTGCTAGAATAAATTTTTAATAAAGTGGTTTTAATTTTTCAAAGTCATGAACATTTTGACTCAACCCGAGTTTACTTATCTAAGTTTGCTCTAGCTAGTATCCTTAACGTGTTTAAGTCAAGTTTTGCTAGGCTTTTATATAGGGAGCTATAAAACGCGAAAGTCTTAACTCTCACGGGTTAAGAACAAGAACTTTTCGCAAGTTCCTATAATTGACCCTAGAGAGTCGTTTATCAAGGGAACTTTAAAATGCGATTTCTAAACTTGAAAAAGTCCAAGAATTTGCAAGATCCTATAGATGACTCGAAAACCCAAAACTTTGATTTAATAGGCTAAGCATCCACGAGTCTCATTCCTTGAGATTTTAAACTGTGGAGAACGAGAGATGATAGAGTCAATTATAAGTTTGGTACTCTTTCATGAATTTATGTGAGTTAATTATAAGCCTATTCTCCCATCGCTTGTTAATAAATTTATCTGCTAATAAATAAAGTTGTACGATTTGAAAAGTTACTTAGCTTCTAGCCCAAGATCGTTTAAAAGTTGCTCGGTATGGATTAGAGTTCATAGCCAAGGCATAACTTATTGAAGCGGGATGCAAAGATTGGCGAGTCCGAAAAGGCCCTAACAAGGCATGAGGGCTATATTTTGTTGCTAAAGATCCCAAGTGATGTGAAGAATCATTTATCGAAAATCAATATGAAGGATTGAGACACACGACGTAAAGCAAAAACTCCCCAAAAGTCATGGAGAAGTGTATCTAAAAAGACCCTAACAAGGTATGAGGATAAATAGATCAAAGTCATAAAAGGAGGCGGATCGTTGTATATCAAAATCCAAAATAAAGATTGGAGAAAAATGAAGAAGTTCGTGGCCCAAGTATGAATCTCTCAAAACTTCAAGTGAAGAAATTCCATTATGAAGAGAAGACCATAATTTCATGAACGTCTCTCAAGGTTTGAAGTATGAAGTCGCTGCCAAATATCGGTCCGAGAAAGGTCTCAAATCGCGAAGCGAGTTATGCCAAGATATGAACTTTATGAGGGCCCGAGAAGCAGTTTTAAAAGATTTTGTCCTTTAGCTAACTATTGATTAAATCGTTCACTTTATTTTCGGACTAAATAACTATCGAAATAAGTCAAACAATGCATCCTCGTGATCATTCAAGACAACAATAAAATATAAGAGATACACCTAGGAATAAGGGAGTCTAAGTGAGTAATTGGCCCACATGAGTTCGTGTTAGTTTACTAACTTATAATAACAATGATCTCGTTTTTGAGCTTGGTTTGGAGAAAGTGAAAACTTGAGGATGATGATTATTCATGATATTTTCAAAACCCAAGGTATGTTTTTGATTTCTTTACTTTATATGTTTTTAATTTTCTATCTCTTTAATAAAGTCCATTATGGATTGATTGTGATGAAAAATGTAAACGTGCTTTGTGACTAATGCATTGCATGAGGACATTGCAATGGTCAAGTGTAGGGGATTTGATAGGTGTGTAAACACCCATCCTTTTTACCACTTAATTACAATAATAACCGGACCAAAACGTGTATTTTATGTTTTTTATGTCAGAATTATGCGTGGTTTGTGTTTTTGTTGTGATTTAGGACGAAATTGTGAAAAGTGGAGAAAACACGGCATTTACGGGCTTTGATTGAAGAAAAAGATGAAAAGACGAAGTCAAGAACTCAAGAGTGTAAAAAGAACGGAAGTCCAAGACCAATTCTGAAGATTTATCGAAGAAAAAGTCAAAAGACGGAAGTTTTCTAAAAGCCGAGGAACTCAAGTCTATTTTCTTGAAGAATTAAAAGACGAGTTCAAAAGAAATCCCGAACCACAAGTCATTAGAGTCCAAGTTTAAAGAAGATTAGAAGAAAAGGACTAATGGTGCAATTAATGAAGATTAAAGGCTTAAGGACCTAATGACGCAATTAAGAAGAAAGGAAGGAGGGGAGGAAGCTTCCTAATCCTCCCCTATATATAGATTAGGCTAGTTAATTATTTTCTTTGTTGGGTGGTTTGACAAACCATTACTTCCATTTTCATTTATGCACATTACTTTCTTGTCCAATTTACATTAATTGTTCTGCACCTTAATTACCATTTAATTTCAAGTAAGTTTCTACTTAATTCTTGTCAATCTTTACTTTATCTTGTTGATCTCCTATCTACCTTTCTTAATCTTTGATTTTTAAGTTTAAGTTTATGTTCATGTTCATGTTCTTATTTTGATTAAGTGGGTTTTTTTATTATTGTGGTTAAATTTGTTAGTTTTGTTGATTTAGATTGTTTGTTTATGATTATTGAATGATTTGTTATTAATTTGGTTAAATCTTTTGTTTAGATTTTGATTAATCTGTTTTATATTTGATGATTACTGTGATCCTTTGTTCTTCGGGAGTGTTTGTTTCTGTTTCTGTGTTCCCAGATAAGTTCCAAGCCAAAGAGAAGGAAGTGGTTCATTCGGAACTTTAAAAGTTCCGAATCAAGCTTCATTCGGAAGAAGTTCCGGATCAAGAAGTTCCGGATCAAGGGCAACTTCCGGATCAAACTTGTTCATTCGGAACATTAAAAGTTCCGAGTCAAGGAAGCTTCATTCGGAAGAAGTTCCGGATCAAGGGCAACTTCCGGATCAAACTTGTTCATTCGGAACATTAAAAGTTCCGAGTCAAGGAAGCTTCATTCGGAAGAAGTTCCGGATCAAGGGCAACTTCCGGATCAAGATTGTTTCATTCGGACTTTGAAAGTTTCGGATCAAGCCAGTTCATTCGAAAGTTTTAAACTTCCGAATCAAGGTGTCTGTCAGGTTCTTTTTGGTTTTTTCTTTTTAAGTTCTGTCTTTTATTTTCAAGCTTTATTTTTCCCGCCTTTTATTTAGTTGCACTTTAAATTCTCCTTAGCTTTATTTTAGACTTGCCTTAGTTTAAGTTTTAGTTGCGTTTTAAGATTGCCTTAGATAGATTTAAGTTTACATTATCTACGTTTAGTACCCTTTAATTTCAGTCACGTTTTAAATACTTGCCCGTTATTTTGATTAGACTTAGATTTACTTTAATTGCACGTTTACTTTAAAGTTTCACACTTTTATTTTAAAACAACCAAAATATTCTTTTTCACCAAAAACAACAGAGTCATACTTTAAGCCGAAAATCAATTCGAAGAGATACCGAGAACAATAATTGAACCTAGCAAAATCAATGTTATCACTTCTAAACTCTTCGACTTTTTTGACGTTGTCTCGGGATTGATTAAACTCGTCTTGAAAATTCTTCATTAATTAGACTTGGGTTCCTCGGCTTTATTAAACTTCCGTCTTCAGACTTTTGTTCTTCGATAAATCTTCAGAATAGGTCTTGGACTTCCGTTCTTTTTGCACTCTTGATGTCTTGACTTCGTCTTTTGTCTTTTTCTTCGAAAGCCCGTGAAAGCCCGTGTTTTCTTCCCTTTTCACATTTTGGTCCTAAATCACAACAAAAACACAAACCACGCATAATTCCGACATTTACGACATAAAATACACGTTTTGGCTTGGTTATTATCATAATTAAGTGGTAAAAGGATGGGTGTTTTCACACCTATCACCTTCTCGAATTGGTCATTACTAAAATGGGTTCCACGATCGCTTATAATAGCACGAGGGGTTCCGAACCGAGAGAATAGTTTCTTCAAAAACTTCACTACCACACGAGCATCATTAGTAGGTAAAGCCTTAGCTTCCACCCACTTAGAAAGGTAGTCAACCGCGACGAGGATATACTTGTTACCATGAGACGATGGGAACGGTCCCATAAAGTCTATGCCCTAAATGTCGAAAATCTCACACACTTGAATTATGTTTTGCGGCATTTCATCACGTTGAGGCAATTTTCCTTAACGTTGGCACGAATCACACGACTTCACAAGTGCGTGTGCATCACGATAGATAGAAGGCCAAAAGAAGCCGGCATCGAACACTTTCTTAGCCGTGAGATTAGCACCGTGGTCACCACCCGTGGGTCCCTCGTGACAAGCTCTAAAGATATTAGAAGCTTCAGTACCAAAAACACAACGTCGAACGAGTTGATCCGCACAAACCCGAAAGAGATAAGGGTCGTCCCAAAAATATAACTTGACGTCACGAAAGAATTTTCGCTTTTGTTGTGTCGTCATACCCTTGATTATGAAATTGCCCGCATGGTAATTTGCAACGTCGGCAAACCATGGGGTGGTGTCTTTAGAATTCACTACACCTAGAGTCTCGAGAGGAAATGTTTCGGTGATTTCCTTGTTCTCGAAAACATCTTTGTGAGGATCTTCTAGACGAGAGAGATGGTCGGCCGCTAGATTCTCGGCTCCTTTTTTGTCAAGCACGGTGACATCAAATTCTTGGAGGAGGAGCATCCAACGAAGCAATCTCGGTTTAGCATCTTGCTTAACTAAGAGATACTTGATAGCCGAATGGTCGGTATACACGATGCTTTTAGTTAAGACGAGATAAGGTCGGAATTTCTCAAAAGCATAGACCACGGCAAGGAATTCCTTTTCTGTTGTGGTGTACTCTAATTAAGCCTCGGTCATCGTCTTACTAGCATAATGGATAGGACGGAAATGCTTTTCATAACGTTTCCCTAACACGGCCCCTATAGCATAATCACTTGCATCGCACATGATTTCAAAGGGTAATTACCAATTAGGAGCAACAAGAATGGGAGCTTCGGTAATTTTCCTTTTAAGAGTTTCGAAAGCTCTAACACAATCCTCATCGAAGTTAAAAGGAGCGTCCTTCTCGAGAAGGTGTGTCATAGGTCGAGAGATTTTCGAAAAGTCTTTGATTAAACGACAATAAAAGCCCGCGTGGCCTATGAAACTCCTAACTCACTTAACGGTTTTGGGAGAGGTAACTTGGCGATGACGTCTACATTAGCTTTATCGACCTCAATCCCCGCTTTCGAGACCTTATGTCCTAAGACGATTCCTTGTTTACACATGAAATGACATTTTTCCCAATTGAGCACAAGACTGGTTTCTTCACAACGTTTTAATATTTGCTCGAGATTAGATAAACACGACGTGAACGAATTGCCAAACACGGAAAAGTCATCCATAAACACTTCCATCGACTTCTCGATCATATCGTGAAAAATAGCCATCACACACCGTTGAAACGTACCCGGTGCATTACAAAGTCCGAAAGGCATCCTACGATAAGCAAACGTTCCATAAGGACACGTAAACGTAGTCTTCTCTTGATCACGAGGGTCGATAGGGATTTGAAAGTAACCGGAAAAACCATCTAAAAAGCAATAAATTTCATTTCCCGCGAGTCGCTCCAACATTTGATCCATGAAGGGCAAAGGAAAGTGGTCTTTACGAGTGGCGTCATTTAACTTTTGGTAGTCAATACACACCCTCCAACCGGTCACAACACGAGTGGGAATTAACTCGTTGTTTTCATTAGGCACAACGGTCATTTCTCCCTTTTTAGGGACACAATGGATTAGGCTCACCCATGGGCTATCGGAGATAGGATAAATCGTTCCCGCGTCAAGGAGTTTAAGAACTTCCTTTTTTATGACATCGTGAATTTTGGGGTTTACCGTTGTTTGACTTTGAATTGCGGGTTTGTAGTCCTCCTCCATTAAAATCTTGTGAGTACAAAATTTTGGGTCAATACCCTTAATGTCAGAAATTTTCCACGCAATTGCCCTTTATGAGCTTTAAGAACATTCAAGAGCTCAGTTTTTTCATCATTAGCAAGACCTTTTGCAATAATAACCGGAAACTTGTCATCACCTTCAAAGAATGCGTATTTAAGGTGAGATGGAAGATCTTTCAATTCAAGGATAGGTGCTTCCTCGATTGAAGATTTTTGCTCAACACTCATAACTTCCATCGGCGGAAGAAATTGTGGAATAGAAGTATCATCACTAATAATCACCTCATCTTCATTGTCGATTTCATTTGAAGTAAAATCGCCTCCTTGGAATGGAGTGAGATTTGGTGTGGAATTAGCAAGAATCAGATCCAAACTAGTAGGATTGCCACTTGACGAGCTATCGGAAAAACCTAAGACTTCTTGTGAAAACTCATCGCAAACCACATCAACTAAGTCAATGTGATTGATGGTAGCTATTGCATAAACATGAGAAGGTCTTGAGTTTTGATTAGCGTTTATAACAAGTTCCTCTTCGTTGAATCTCAAAGTGATAGTTCTTGCATGAACGTTGATAAGCGATCTCGAGGTGTCTAAAAATGGACGACCTAAAATTAGAGGAACTTGAGGATCCGCGGGCATGTCAACTACTATAAAATCAACGGGATAGTAGAACTTCCCCACTTTCACGAAAACATCTTCGGCTACTCCACATGCTAAAATCGTAGAATGATCGGCCGTCTCAATAGACATGTTCGAAGGAGTAAGAGCCGAAAGCGAAAGCGATTTCCAAACGGAAAATGGCATCAAATTAATGCTCGCACCAAGATCGGCCAAGGCGAGGCATTCTTTCATATCTTGTATGTCACAAGGATTGAGAAACTTTCCGGGGTCACCAACTTTTTCCGGTATGCGGTTAAGATAAACCGAAGAACAATTAGCAAGCTTTGAAAGCTTTTCCTTATCGTTCATCATACTTTTAAAAGTGGAAGTGAAACGAGGCATATATAACAATGCGTCGGCTAAACATACATCAAAATGCACTTGTTGAAACATTTTTATAAAAAGCTTGATTTGTTGTTTGTTACGTTCTTGCAATTTCTCTTTGTTTCGTCTCGAATGGTAAGGTAAGGGTGGTGTGGGTTGGACATTAGGCAACGGCCTTGGAAACTCGGGTTCCATGATTGGTATTGGTTCAACCGTAGGTGTGGTATGAGCAGTACTTCGTGGGCTTGTGATATGCTCCTTTTCGACCATAACCTCGGGTTCTTTCTCGATTTCCTTCTCCGTAGAAGTACTTGGACGAGAGATTGGTTCCTTGAAAGTTTAACCACTTCGTGTAGTAATTGTTGGAAATACGTTTTACGCATTTAGAAAGTCTCGGTCACTCCAACAATGTAGTTATAGGCTCGTAGTTATGTTTAGTTTCATTTATTAAATAGCCCGACCCATGAGCATGTTCATGGGCCGGAAGCCTAAGTCCATTAAGGACTTGGGGTATTTAAACCTCTTTCCACCATGAAAAGAGGTGTTGGTTGTTTATTTCTTTCATTTCAATATACAAGTTTCTTTCACTTCTCGCTCTAACTTTCTCTCTCTAGAAAAACATCAACCCTCTTGAGATATAGGTTTGTTTTGGTGTTGCGTATTGTTTTCTAAACAATTCGTAGAGTATAGGTTTGTTTTTGCCGAAATCTTCAAATTTTTTTGTGTTTGATCGTAGTTTAAAGTAGTGTAACATAGGGATTCGTGTTTAAAAGTGATCTTGGTGTCTTGGTTTTTGTTAAAACATCATCTTTCTTGGATCAAAAGTGCAAAAAAGTCTTGTGTTCTTCATTCCGAAATTCAAGCAGAAACCTCCATCGGAAAGTACAAGTGAAACGTGGGCTTCCATCGCAATAACCATTACCATCGGAAAGGGTTTGGTTCTACATTGCGATAGTTGGATTTTATTACTTATTCCGATCTGGACATTCCGATCATACTTTGCGATCTAGGACTCCGACGGGTATAAGGAAGGTTTTTAAGTCGTTACTCTGCTTAAATTTTGTCAGCTACTTTGCGATCTGAATCATTCCGATAGGCTTTGCGATCTGAGCATTCTGATAGACTTTGCGATCTGAGCATTTCGACAACTTTGCATTGCGATCTAGGCATTCCGATACCATCATCATTCCGACAAGGTTACCTTGCGATCTGAGCATTATGATCTGAATCATTCAGACAGCACTTTGCGATCTGAATCATTTCGATAGCTTTGCATTACGATCTAAGCATTCCGATAGTAAGATTTTCCGATCTAGGTATTCCGACAGAAGGAACATTGCGACAGAACTTGTTTTAGATACTTAGTGGATTTTCTTCTATTTGGCATTTAATTTGGTAATTTGGAAAAGTTCAAAAGCAAACACTACAACAAGATAACAATATCTTTTAGTTAACAACACAAAAAACTCATAACCTTATTTCATTGTTCGATCATCTTTGATAATCTTTTTTCAAGGGATCACAAAATGAATTCACATTCATTTATGCCAACTATCACTTCACTCACCGATATATCGATCATTTCGGGTACCGATACTCGCCCGCCTTTGCTCATCAAATATCTATTTGAAGCATGGCAAGGCCGTATGAGAACATATATCATGGGCAAACAAAATCGTCGACTTATGCTTCAATCAATTGATAAAGGACGATTAGATTGGGGAGAGGTTACCGTCAACAATGTGACAAGACCAAGGGAGTATCATGAGTTAACCGATGCGAATAAAATCATTGCAGATGCCGATGAAAGGGCTGTTCAGACAATTCTTCAAGCCCTTCCGCCCGATATCTTTCGAATGGTGAGTGAACATACAGTAGCAAAGAATCTTTGGGATCGACTTGCGGTTTTGCTACAAGGGACATCTCTCACAAAGCAAGAACGAGAGTGTCAACTGTATGATTTGTTTGATAGATTCACATACCTTCCAGGGGAGACACTTCATGATTTTTATTGGCGTTTTACCACTTTGATGAATGACATGAATGTCTATAATCTAAGGATTGAACAGTTTCAGTTAAACACAAAGTTTTTGAACACACTACCCCCTGAATGGAGTCAATATGTGACTGATGTCAAAATGATTCGTGATCTACACAAGTCCAATTTAGATCAACTCTATGCTTTCTTACAACAACATGAGAAGCATGTGATCCAAAACTGAATTTCTCAAGGACCTTATCATGAACCAATGGCATTATTGGCACACCATCCTACACAGTCATACCACAACTCTCAGCTTGCTTTAGGACATAAATCTTCATATCAACCTGTGTATCAAACACCAAGCTTTCCACAGTACTCGATTCTGCCACCGCCGCCAACATCTTATCACCAACCAGCAACATCATCATCACAAGGAGATTCAAACCCATCACCTTATGCTTCACACCAGTATTCACCGTATCAACCTCCCACCAACCTTGCTAGTACCTATCTACAACTCGAGGCTCCTCAACCTCATTTCTCACATCAAGTAAGTGCTCCAACCAATCAGTATGTTGCTCAACCAGCATCAGCATTGTACTGTGAAGATGACATCCCTATCCCTGAATTTAGACAAGGAGATAGCCCTACTGAAATCCTTGCTCTAATGTCTGCATATTTAAGTCAAACTTTGAACAAACGAGGTTACCGAGGTTCAGCAACAACTAACAATCAGTTAAGGAACTCGTCTAACTCTCGACAACAGGCAACAATTCAGGACGGAAGGGTCATGGTGCAACCACTTCAAGGGAGATCAAATTCGTCTACTGCTGGTGCACGTTCATCCAATACTACTGCTACACGGGATAACAACACTGGTAAAATGAAGGTGGTTATTTGCTACAACTGCAAAGGGGAAGGGCACATGGCCCGAGAATGCAAGCAACCTAAGAGAAGAAGGGACGACACATGGTTTAAGGAGAAGATTTACCTGGTGAATGCTCAAGCCCAAGGTCGTGAGCTTGATGAAGAAGAATTGGCATTCCTTGCAGATCTGGGAGTAGCGGAAACTGATGGTCTCACAACAGTCATCACCAACAATGCTGCATATCAATGTGATGATTTGGATGCATATGACTCTGATTATAATGATCTTAATACCGCCAAAGCAGCTCTTATGTCAAACCTTTCACTCTATGGAGCTGATACCATTTATGAGGTATCAAATACTGCTACAGATACTAGCATTGTACCTTATCAAGTTGAGCAAATGTCTGAGTATTCGGAACAGCCTCCGGTGGTTAGTAACTCAATCGAAGAGACAAACAATGATAGCAATAACATTGCAAGTCCTCAGACTTTGAGTGAACCACAACCGGGAGCTCTTACGACTATTAATTCGTCTGCTCAACCTGATTTGGTTATGGTCCCTGCATCTTTGCTTAGTCAAATGAATAATGCGGTCCTTGAAACCCTTAATGCTAATCAGACTTTATCTGCCGAGCTTGCTTTGCATAAGGACAAGGTTAAAACCTTGGAAATGACTCCTATGTCCACTACCTTAACCAATCCTGAATTTGATAGGTTTAGGAAAGTTCAAATGGACAATCTGTTGGAAATTGAAAGTTTAAGAGCAAATCTTTCGAATGAGCTTAAAGAAAAAGAGTCAGTCGTTACTAATTTTCAACAACTTCAAACGGATTTTGAAATTATGGAGTCCAAACAGCTTGAAATGGAAATTAAGACGTCTGAAAGAATAAAAGAAACGGAACTCAAGCTTTTAAAACAATATGCTGCTTCACATCTAGTACACTTGTTTCATGCATCATTTAAAGAGTTCAACCTATCGCGTCTCATAGACTTACCACCTAACCCGGGTTATGCAAAGCAAGCACTTAACCACAACCCACGACTTTATGATGCAACAAAGTTAGGATTGGTATTAGATCCGATAGTGTTCTCAAGTGATTCTATGACACCATATGATGAAAAGCAGTTAAAATTACTTTCTACATATCCTGAATATGATTATGCTTCAATGAATGCAAAAAATGCCACAATAGATCTTAGAATTCGTTTTAATATGAAAAAGAGAACTCTCCAAACATCCACTTTCATGCCGACTAGAGAATGCCTTAGTATAATTCCTACACTTGTTAACTCGGACAAACCAAAGGAAATTCCTAAGAATCTTCCACTGGTTAGTACGGTGAAGCTCAGCTTGGAAGAGATTGGGCAATACCTTACCGATTTTGACAAGGTCATCTTAGAATGTACGACTTCAACGGCTCAAACCGCTGGAGAATGGGCGTTCGAACACATGAAAATGGTGTTTGAAGAAGCGATCGTTCCGTTTGTGGACCATATTAAACAAGGAGTCTATGATCTAGCGTGTAATTTAAGTTTTGAAATTGGTGAAGTTCAAAAAGTTTTCAATAAAATGGATGATGCTTATGAACAATACTTAATTGAAAAGGAAAAGATTTTATCAGAATATGACCGCTTTTTAGAACATATGGTGTCTCTCGAAGTGATGCAAGTTGTTACTGTTAAATATACTGATGAAATTTCATCTACTGTGAATATTTGTGATGATGTGCATGAATCTATGAATACTGTTGAAAATGTGAATACTGTAGAAAATCATTCTTTTCATGAATCCAACGCTGAATTTTTAAAGCTTCAAGATTCGTATAATACACTTTCAAAAAGTTTTAACGAGCTTCAACAACATTCTATATCTCTTGAAATTGAGAATCAATCTAAAAATGAAACTCTTTCAAAACTAAATGATGGTGGAAACTCCGTTGAGACAAGTGACAAGATGATTCAGATGGTTCAGAATTTAGAAGAAGAGATGATGAGACTTAAGAGAGAATTACTAGAAACAAAAACGGAACTAGAGGCTGCAGAGACTAAGAATCATGTCCTAGAAAATAGAATTAATTCTATACTAGGAGAGCGTGAACAAGTAAGGCAGTGAGACTTACAAATTTCTGGTTCAATAGAAGAACACCTCGCGTTTAATGCGACAGAGCGAAAGTCTTTAATTGACAAACTGAACATGAAATGTGAGGAAACCTCTGACCTAAAAATTCAGCTCATAGACAAAAACATGGTTTTGGCCGAGTTAAAGGAGACACTTCTTCTCACCCGACAAGAAGTTGTTAATAACTTAGCTACCAACTCTGCACCGTCCTCTAGTGCTCCAACAACCAATTCAGTAGTGCTTTATAAGAACCCGCTCCATAAGAAAAACCCGGTTACCTACGATGATTATATGAGGAATGCAACTAAGCATGTAGATCTTGTTAGGGATATTTTAGATGATTTGTATGCGTTAGATCCCTCAAGCAGTTAATACTATTCAGCTCATGAATATATTAAGTGTGTTCAATATTGCTTAGCATATTTGCAATACACAGGAAAACCGGGTTCTGCACTACTCACTAATCGACCCATTGCTGTAACTCCATTCAATAAGACCCCAGGAGCAAAACCGTCATTGGCACCATCAAGCAAGGCTAAGTCAAAATCTGTAACTAATGTTCCCTTGGCTTCAACAGGAGTAACTGTGTCCACTAAGGCTAAAGGATCTCAAGACAAGAAAGATAGGATCAAGCCTTCCACTAATAGGACTGAGAAGAAGAAAGTAGAAGTGCACCCTAGGAACGTTATTTCAGTTTTAAATAAAAAGAATCATGTAGCTAAGACAATAGGTCCTCTTTATGAGTGGAAACCTAAGAAAAATGTGAATTCTAATGCAAAATGTTGGAATTGTAATGAATGCATGTTTTTTCAGTGTCATGATTTATGCCTTGTTGATCACGTGAATGAAATGTATGCTATTAAGCATAATCTTGAATGGATTCCAACTGGGAAGAAATTTACCCAAGTTGGGTGGCAATGGAAACCCACTGGTAGGACCTTTACTGCAAATGGAACTAAGTGCCCTTTAACTAGGATCACATCCACGGAAGTTAGGTCTAAGCGTCCTTTAAATAGGAACACTAACACTAAGAAATGGAAAAAGAGCCCTTTAACTAGGTCTGCCCCCACTACTGTGCCTACCAGTGGTAATGTCCCCAGTCAAAAAGTACCTCAGAATACTAGACAACTAGAATCTAAGCCAACCACTAGTAAGAAAATCTGGAAACCTAAAGTTTCGACTGATAGCAAATCTAAGATAACTGTATCTGTACCTGCTAACTCAGAAGAACAATAAGAATCCGATACATCGTCTGTGTTTGGTAATATTTTCAGGTCGTCTAAATTATTCTTTGGTATTTGGACTCGGGGTGCTCCAAACATATGACTAGAGACCGCGCGATGCTCAGAAATTTCGTCAGCAAGTTTCTAGGAACGGTTAAATTCGGCAACGACCATATTGCAAAGATTATGGGTTATGGTGAATACCAAATTGGGAATGTCACGATTTCAAGGGTTTATTATGTGGAGGGACTTGGTCACAATCTATTCTCAGTAGGACAATTCTGCGATTCTAACCTTGAAGTGGCCTTTCGACAACATACTTGCTTCATTCGCGATCTTGCAGGAAATGATTTGTTAAAGGGTTCTCGAGGGGATAATCTATATACTTTGTCTATTCAAAACATGATGGCCGCCTCTCCTGTTTGCCTACTCTCCAAAGCATCTAAGACCAAGTCATGGTTGTGGCATCGACAGTTATCTCATCTTAACTTTGATGCTATTAACCATTTGGCTAGAAACGAACTTGTTCGTGGTCTTCCAAAACTTAAGTTCGACAAGGATCATTTATGTTCCGCGTGTTCATTGGGGAAAAGCACCAAGAAATCTTACAAACCTAAAGCAGAAGACACCAACCAAGAACCATTGTATCTTTTGCACATGGATCTTTGCGGGCCAATGCGTACAACTAGTGTGAGTGGTAGAAAATACATCCTCGTTATAGTGGATGATTTTTCAAGGTTTACATGGGTAAAGTTTTTAGCATCCAAGGATCAAGCACCAGAGTATATCATTACTTTCTTAAAGATGATCCAAGTACGTCGTAATGCTACTGTTCGCCGCATTCGGACTGATAACGGCACTGAGTTCGTTAATCAGACTCTTCGAAATTATTATGAAAAGGTTGGTATTTCTCATGAAACATCTGTGGCTCGCACTCCACAACAAAATGGTGTCGTTGAAAGACGTAACCGTACACTTATGGAAGCTGGTCGAACTATGTTGATTTATGCGAATGCTCCTTACTCTTATGGGCAGAAGCAGTGGCAACCGCATGTTATACCCAAAACCGCTCCATCATTCGCAAACGTCATGGTAAAACTCCATATGAGCTACTTCATGGACACAAACCCGATATTTCATATCTTCATGTGTTTGGTGCACTTTGCTATCCAAATACAAATAGTGAGAATCTGGGAAAACTTTCAACCGAAGGCTGATATTGGAATTTTCATTGGATACTCGCCTGCAAAGAAAGCTTACCGGATCTATAACCGTCGTCTTGGCAAGATTGTAGAAACTTTGGATGTCGATTTTGATGAGCTGACAGCAATGGCTTCTGAGCAACACAGCTCTGAACCCGCATTACTCGAGATGGGAACCGGTACAATCAGTTCCGGTTTACTTCCCAACAATCCTACTTCTCCATCATTTATACCACCAACAAGGTCCGAGTGGGATAAATTATTTCAACCTATGTTTGATGAATTCTTCGATCCACAGAGTAATGATTCTCCAGCACCTGCAGCAGCAGCTCCGATTCCCGTAGTTGTTGCTCAAGATAATGGAAATCTATCAAAGGCATCTACTGTTACTCTTGAACAAGATGTACCATCCCCCACCAATTCTCAAACAACACCTGAATCATCACCCCTACTCGTTCCTAATGATGTTGAAGAGGATCTATATGATCACGATCTGGAATATGCTCACTTACAAGAGCTTCCCTTCTTTGGTTCACATATACCTGAAGACCCTACCGGTGTGTCTACCTCAGAGGAAGCTCCTGTAGTAGTTCACTCCCGACCACCACGGATTGAAACTCACAACACTAAATGGACAAAGGATCACCCAATCCGCAACATTATTGGTGACATCGATCGACCAGTCTTAACACGCTATCAACTCCAAGAACATGCATTATATTGCTATTTTGATGCATTTCTTTCAGACACTGAAATTAAAAACTGGCAACAAGCCATGACCAAATCATCATGGATTGAAGCCATGCAAGAGGAACTTAATGAATTCCAACGCCTTGAAGTGTGGGAATTAGTTCCGTTACCCAGCAACGTTGAAATCTTGACACTGTTGTGGGTATACAAGGTTAAGCTCGATGAGTTAGGTAGTGTGCTGAAAAACAAAGCTAGATTGGTTGCTAGAGGTTACAAACAAGCTTTGGGTATCGATTTTGAAGAATCCTTTGCTCCTGTTGCACGATTGGAGGCAATTAGACTATTCCTTGCTTATGCTGCTCACATGAATATAATCGTCTACCAAATGGATGTTAAGACGGCATTTCTCAATGGTGAATTAAGGGAAGATGTCTATGTAAGCCAGCCGAATGGATTCGTCAATTCAGAGTATCCTAATCATGTGTATAAGCTCAAGAAGGCTCTTTACGGGTTGAAACAAGCTCCACGCGCGTGGTATGATCTCTTATCGTCGTATCTCATCTCCAAAGGCTTCTCCAAAGGCAAAGTGGACCCCACATTATTCATTCTCAAGGAGGACAACGACATGATACTGGTACAAATTTATGTTGATGATATAATATTTGCTGCTACTAATCAACGTTTGTCTGACCGTTTTGAGAAAATTATGTCCACACGCTTTAAGATGTCGATGATGGGAAAAATTTCATTTTTCTTAGGGTTGCAAATTTCTCAGAATCCCAGAGGCATCTTTATTAATCAATCCAAATTTGCTCTTGAATCCTTAAAGAAATATCACTTTGAAAACTGTGACCCCGTGGATACTCCAATGGTGGAAAGATCCAAGTTAGATGAAGATAAGGAAGGGATAGCTGTCGATCCTAAACTTTACCGTGGAATGATCGGCACCCTTCTCTATCTGACTGCTAGCAGGCCTGATTTGCATTTTGCTATAGGCATGTGTGCCCGGTATCAGGCTCGGCCTACCGAAAAGCACTTACATGTTGTGAAAAGGATCTTTCGGTATCTAAAAGGAACACTTAATCGTGGTCTGTGGTATCCGAAGGATTCCTCTATTGCACTAATTTCATATGCAGATGCAGATTATGCCGGGTGTCAAGATACCAGACGTAGCACTTCTGGCAGTGTGCAACTTCTTGGAGATAGACTTGTTAGTTGGGCATCAAAAAGGCAGAAAAGCGCTGCGATATCAAGTACTGAAGCTGAATACATTGCTTCAGTACTCAAGTACTGAAGCTGAATACTTGTTAGTTGGGTATCTTTGGATGAGGTCATAATTGACTGACTACGGTCTTGGATTCAACAAAATCCCGATGTACTGTGATAACAAAAGTGCAATCGCTCTATGCTGCAACTACGTTCAACACTCTCGAGCAAAGCACATTGACATCCGCTACCACTTCATCAAGGAGCAAGTGTAAAATGGAGTGATCGAACTATACTTCGTCAACACTGAGTATCAGCTGGCAGGTATATTCACAAAGGCCTTAGATCGAGGACGCATTGAGTTTTTGATCGAAAAGCTAGGCATGAAATCCTTTTCACCAGCGACACTTAAGGAGTTGGCAGGAGAATCTGAAGAATAGTACTGGTAAAACTATTCTCAAGTATCCTTTGATCGTGATCCTGTATATTATCGTACATACTTAAACCATCAAAAGCAAAATACAAAAATAGAAAACATAGAAAATCCATAAAAAAAATATAAAACCTAGAAAATCCATAAAAAATATAAAATCAAGAAAATCCAAAAATATTGTTATTTTTATTTTCAAATCGGGCATGTCTTTTAGTACGGTAATATTTACGGCTTTAGAAATGTCGATTAATATTGACACGGCGCCATAAATAGAGTCCGTATAAAAGTTGTACAAGTTTTAAAACATGCCCATTAAGGCTTGTAGTTATTTCAGACTGCAACCCGCTTTTCGTATTAAAGTCACGTATTTCTTTTGTAAACGTTGGCTCACAACGGGAATTAAGTTTCTCGGGCAAGGTTTACTTTAAAACCTTGTAAGGGGCCAAGTTTACTTTATAACTTGGTCTAACACAAATCTGTGTACGTTTCAGTGCACTTATCTTGTATAAATAAGAGAAATATTATTTCCACCAGAATCGTTCTATTAAATCACTTAACCGGCAAATGTCCTCATTAATAATTGTGTCCTTAATATCTTTGACTACTGCTCTTTAAATAAAAAACGGGTCAGGGATTAAGGGGGAGCAAATATTAATTCTTCGTGGTAACAAATTTGGTCGTTAAAAAGGATTGTCAGAAAATATTAGCTACCCTTCATCTTCAGTTATGCCATGTGTGCCTTGTGTGATATAAGTATCTCTTGCATAGATCATTAAAATTTTGGCGTTAAGAATTTGTGTTCGTGTTTGGGAGCGGGTTTATTGTTTGTTAAGTTAACTTTAACTAACTTTCTAAAACAGGGGGACCAGTTTTGCACTTTTTGCAAAATGGTGGGTGGTTGACAACTTTGACCAAGTCAAAACCACACCCCCCTCCTTTCCCGTCCTTACTGAAAAACACACAAACACATCCCTTTTCCGCCATTATTGCGACCTCGAGCTTCAATCGACCTTTGATTTGTGACTTATCTTTTGCTGCTTAATATCTAGGTATTCTATCTTGTTTTAGCTGATATCATTTAATCCGTTTCATATCCACACATCTAAACAGGAACGATAGATCATATCCACGATTTAGGGCTTCATGATTTTTGCTATGAATATGCTTTTTAAGTGGTGGGATTTGTTAAGGATGCATAGTTACACATTGGTTTTACCCAGAATCTATTAAAACATTGCCTAAGTTCCAGATCGAGAAGTCAAAGTTTGAGATCGAATCCCTGTCACGGATTTCGATGCACATTACGATACATCATTGCGATGCCGGTCATTGCGATGAGTCAATCCGATGACTCATTGCGATGGGATATTACGATGAGTCATTTCGATGGTTCATTGCGATGGATCATTGCGATGTGTCATTGCGATGGTTCATTGCGATGAGTCGTTGCGATGGGTCATTCCGATGGCTCGTTGCGATGGCTCATTGCGATGGACATTACGATGGATCATTGCGATGGCGTGTTGCGATGGCGCATTCCGATGTGTCATTACGATGGCTTCGCACTAGGTATTACGATGGGTAATATTGCGATGAGTTCTCATTTATTCCGATGGAAACGTACTGATTGCGATAGCCTTAGATATTGCGATAAGATGTTATTTCATTAGGATTCCGATGCTTGCTTCATTGCGATGGTTTGGTTAGGATTCCGATGGTTTGCTACATTGTGATGGAATTAGGTTTCTTATGATTATGCAATTGCCTTAGAATATCTAGTGAGTTCGGCCTAGCTTGCACTACTTCTTCCTTAGGTTTAAGTACTTTAGGGCCATTTAAACGAAACCACGTGTTATTGAAACAAGTTAATTTTTATCTCATAAGAATACTTGAACGGTTTCTTATTACAGAAGTTCATCTTATTTAATAAGTTGATTCCTATGTAAACAAAAGAGATACACATTACTTAGTCAATGTCTTGTGTTTTGTTTCTAGGCCATGGCAGACAAAGCTTCATCTTTGTTCAAGCCCACTATCTTTTGGGTTGAGGATAATCCTACAATTCCTGACGTAGTGGTTGAAACTAAATCAAAACCCACTGAAGTTTTGGTTGAAATCAAACCAAGACCTACTGAGGTGTTAGTAGAAGTCAAACCTAAACCTACTGAGGTTTTGGTCATGACCTCCAAGAAATCCAAATATTTTAAGAACTAATGCTAGGTCGGTATCTCTTTAGAATAAAAATATCACTGGCAATTATGTCATAATCCTAAGTGTATTGCTAAATGTAAGGACCTTGCTCATCTGATGTATGTGTGAATGTTGTGGTAATAATTGTAATGATATTTTACTATGTTTAAACTTGGCATAGACTTAATACATCTACATATGTTGTGTATATCATTTGTGAATATATCATCAAAGCAGGAAAATGTCAATCACCAAGGAAGAACAACGACTTCGTGATCTTGAACTTGTCTCGCTCAGTAATAGGCTTCCATATGCTGAGAACAACTCTCGATTACAAGATGATTTTGATCCGGCTTTACCAGCTTTCAAAATAGCCACGGATATCCTAGACATATCACCCATCAGAGACACACTCAGACGTACTGCATTTGTTCCCGAAGTCTACATGCATGAATTCTGGAACACTGCATCTTTCTCTAAAAAGACTATCTCTTTCGAACTGAACAAAACACCAAGGGTACTCAGCTTGAGCATTTTTCGGAAATTGTTTAAGCTTCCTAGGTTGGCACAAGGAGAACAATTTGTGGCTAACCCAAAGAATGATGAAGTGCTTCGAGTCATTCGTGCCATGAATTATGAGGGTGAAATTAACAACCCATCACAATTTAACACCTCACACATAGGGAAACCCTGGAAAGCAATTATCACTATCATCGTCAAGTGTCTTACTGGAAAAACTAGGGGCACCGATGCAATGAGACCACTACAGGCTCACTTATTTTCGGGATTGTATACTGCATCCAAAGTCGACTATGCACTTCTTCTCTGGCAAGAATTTTGTTATCAGTTCATTGGAACGAAGAAGAAATCCGTGCATCTTCCATTCCCGAGATTCACCAAGCTCATTATCCACCATTTTATGAAGAATGACCCAACCATTGACACGCGCGGGAATTTCTTCTATCACACCAAAGATGATGATTATGTGATTCTCTCTATGAATGCAGACACTAATTCCACAAAGTATGCATTACTTTCTGCACCAGTACCCGACACAATGATTAATGATGGAATCAAGGAGAGTGATAAATACCAAGAGATGCTTAATGATATTGACGCACAGTTTAAGCGGGCAAATTTACCACCTTCAGAGAAGCAAAAAGGTAAACGCAAGAAACGAGTTTCAAAGCGTCAATCAGCTGCTTCTAAAGACAAAGGCCCAGGAAAAATGCAAATTGTTGATGAAGATGATGAAGATGAGCTGATCCAAACTGAAGAAGAACATGAAGAAGTACCACTCCGCAGGCCTCAGAAAGAAAGGAAAGCTAAAGGCAAAGAGGAAAGTGTTGCTCCAAATGATCCTGCTCAACAACAAATTTCTGAAGCCAAAAGACTTCGTATTATTCTTCAACAAAGCCGACAGGAAGCCTTTGGCGGATCAGGCTCAAGGGTATTTGAAGACTTAGCAGATTTTGGTAATCCTGATGGTGATACGGAATTTTTCGACGAAGAAGATACTTATGAAGATGAGTATGAAGATGCTGCTAACTTTCATCTTGAAAGTCGGGAACAAAGTGAAGAACGTGAGAGCAGTGCTGACACTGATACAAGTATGATGTATCGAGATGTAAATATCACCACATCTTTGCCTGAACCGACTCACATGGTACTAAATGAAGATGCTCATGCAACTTTCATACCAGAAACGCAACTTCAAAGTAAGTCTACTTCAAACTCTGATGATGTTTTGAAATATCTCAATTTAGAAGGAGAGGGTGTTGAGGTCACCAACACTGATCCGTCAACAAATGAACAAATGGTGGATGTCCCTATAACCACGATTACATCGACCACCACTTCACTACTATCAACCCCAGTCATCAGTGAGATCACAACCACCACCATCACACCCGCAATTGTTGAGCAACCAGTATCAACAACCACCATTACCACTAAATCTACACCGTCATCCACAGCTGAACAACCTGTATCAACCATCGTCCTAACCACTGTATCTACATCAACACCTATCCCGGTACAACCAGTATCATCCACGACCACCTTAACGGTTTTGGTTACATCTCCACCAACAGAACCACAAGTATCATCCACATCAAATCCTTTGCTCATAGTCAATGATCCGTTGATCCAGTCTCTTCAACAACAGCTAGAGGCTCAAGCTACACAAATAGCTACGTTGACTGAAAGGTTTGCTACTCCTCCCAAGGAACAGCATCCTGATGAGCCTACTCTTCAAAAACTAACAAACAGAGTGTCAAAGCTCAAAGAACAACATAAATTATTTCTTAAAGAGAAGAAAACTCGGGATAAAAAAAAATGTTGCTTTTCTCGGGTCAATTGACGAGCAGATGACTGCGATCATTCGACGCGAAGTCAAGACTTATGTTGATCAACAACTACCACATCTTGTCGGTAATGGTTTATCTACTATTCAATTAATGACATTGCTACAGACACGTTTGCTAGATTTGGGAGCTCATAAATCCAGATACAAACGCAAAGTTCTGCAATATCTCAACAAAGAAATTGATGAAGAGAATCCTGCAAACACTACCGACTCTGAGTCTGATGATGAGAATGAGTTAGAAGAGGAAGATGACGAGGAAAACGGTGAAGAAGATGATGGTAATGAGGATAAGGATAAGGAAGGAGATGAGGAGGAAGAAGAGGATGAACAAGGAAAGGATAAGAATGGAGATGAAGATGAGGACGAGGACGAGGATACAGATGATGATCAGGATGATGATGACGATAATGAAAAGAGTAATGAAGTCAACAAGGGTGATAAGAATGACGACACCGGTACAAATGCCTAAGAGACAACCAAGGATGACAATGAGACGGCCACCGAGAAAGGTCTAGAGGACACTGCAGAAAAGGTTGCTGACACCACAGAAAAGCCACTGGAGTCAACAGTATCAGAAACTCAGCAGGTTGCTTCGGGTATATCTACTGCACCAGAATTCACTACTGATTCTCACATCGACTCTGTAGAATATATGCAAACAGAAGAACCGACAGAGACAATGCTTGAAGAAGAACCTCACGATGATATACCGGTGATGCAAACTCAACCTTCAACATCATCTACAGTTCAGCATGACGATGACATGGAAGTTGAAGATTTAAATGTTCCAGAACCGACATTTGCTGAATCCCTTATCATTGATGATACTGTACAAGAGCAACTTTGGCTAACAAACACAGTACCACAGCATCCATTTGACACTGCAACTGAAATGGAGATGACTCAATTCCTCAACAACCCTATCGACTTCTCGGCTTTTCTAAGGTATTCTCATGGGAAACCGACGATGACCCCAGATCTGATCAAAATGGCAGCTGCAAATGTGGACTTCTTTGACACGTTAAAGATCAGCCATAATGAAGCAGAATATCACCTGAATGAGCTTACAAAAGCAATGAGAGCGACAACTACAGGAATTCAGACTCCCGTGTTACGACCTCTTACACCAACGGTCATCACTGGTTCTTCTACTATCCCATTAGAACATTTTGTCTCACACGATCTTGAATACCTTGAAAATGGAGCAAAGAAATATGCCACGTCACTAACAATGCTCAAGGCTGTCAACTTGGAGAATGTTCCATGGATAGAGGATAAAGTGCCTGAGTCAATATGGAGAAAGAAGCCGCTCAAGTTTTATGATACGTATGCTTCACTTGGCATATCTCACTGGGACAAAAAGAAGAAGTTAGCCTATAATCACTTCCATCGTCCCAAGAGAGGTGCTTCTATTGTCTCATCTCATAGAATCAAAAGCATCCTATGAGCAACCACTCAGACTGTTTTCGGTTATGATTACTTAAATGTAATCCTGTTCAAACGTACCGATGAGAAAGAATACCGCATTGACGAAATTGATCTCCAGTACCTTCAACTTGAAGACATAGAAGATCATTTGTTGCTCTTGGCTCAAGAAAAAGTTGACCATCTATCAGCTGACATTGTCATAGCCTTGAGTTCAAACTTTCGTCAATATGCCAGGAAAATAGTCATTCATAACCGGGTGGAAGACTTTCAACTTGGAGTAGAAAGCTATCAGAAGAAGCTAAACCTAGAACGTCCACATACGACTCCACTCAGTAATTTCCATAAGAACAAGAAGGTTTACATGGGGACTACCAAGCCGAAAGCAGGAATTTTTGTATCCGAATGAGACTAGCGTCATGCAATATATGCGATTCTCAGAACTGCACAAATTCAGTGATGGAACGCTAAAGAATGTTCGAGATGATCTGTCGGTTCTCAATGCCAACTTACCTCTTCCGGCAGTCTCATACACCTGGACAACCCAGTGCAGAAAAGGGTCTTCGTACGCAATCAGGAAGATTGAGGAAGTTCTAAGGAAGCGCCGGTTGCTACGAAGTATAGAACGATTCGTCGGTGGACGACCATATGGAGCTCACCATCGGTTCACGGAACGAACCAATTAAATTTGGTTCGTCTCATTACAGGTCAACTCCATATGTTTATTATTGTGAATATGTTATCTTTTTACTTTATCAGCTTTTGTGGCTTGTTGTAGTGTAAAAGTATGATATTTTTCAAGAATTTCTCTCGAGATTCTAAATCTTTCAAACAAATCATACTCAAGCACTACAACTTACCCTCATTAATTTGAGGGGGAGCATTAATATGTTCTTTGGCCAACATCTAATTTCACTTTATTACCCAAAGACCGGTTAATCCATTAATATCCAAAATATTGATGGTTAACATTTTGGAAAGGGGAGAAAATGGGATTAAGGAGACTTTATGATATTTGGCTAAAACAATGAAAAAGACTTAAAAGATAAACCAACTTAACATGTGTAATGCACAATTTAAGGGGGAGCGTTTTTGATGATCAAAACACTTAAGGCACAAAATCTTTGATTTTAATATCACAAGTGCTTTAAGTGATTTTCAAGGATTTTTCATGGTGACTATATCAACCCAAAACACACTTAACTCACGACGAATGTGGTGACAAAAGGGTGGTAGGTATAGGTATTAGTCCAATGATTCATCAGAACCGATGCAATCTTCCCAAGGACAACTCCCTAGATAGAACTAGAAGTCCTAGGAAAGATGGAGAATGAATGTAAACGTAGCTGAATGCCGACCAAGTACTTAAGCTAGCACTGGAACAATCACAACAAGGTGCTAGTTATGATGTATTGGTAAGCATTGAAGGGGTTGAAGAATGAAAAAGAATTGTAAAGATAAAGGGTGTAAAGAAAGAAGCCCTCCTTACAACTTTAGGCAGAAACTGGGTCAATACATATGCTATTGAGATCATTAGTTAATGATTCTCGATATTGAAGAAAGCCATCATGGACCCAGTGATGCAATGCACAACCCTCCCCAGCTAACTCAAATATCTCTCAAAAGGTATTTGTTTTAATCACACGGAGTTCAACACGTTATCTATTGGTTTATTCACTCCGAATAGACTAATACTGAATAGGTGGCACTCCTCTCCAGCCATCGATCACTAAATCAAAATGCACTATCGAGTCTAGAGCCACGAGATCATCAAAATTCTCATTAGGACACTTTCCATTTATTCCTTGCTTCTTCACACACTGTGAAAAGTAAGTGATCTTTTATGAGTCCTACGCAGTATTCTTGAAATATTACCAGAACATCCGAGTAATACGCAAGTGTTACAGTGAAGATGGAAATCCTGCTTGAGCCAACATCAAACAAGCTCATGGTAGGTGACACGTGCGGTTCTTTACGAACTAATCTTGTGACAATTGGAAAGAAACAGTAGTTTAATTCTTAATCGAACTTAAACTCGTTCCAGGCCTCTATGCATTATCGTATGATCTTGCCAGAACACTCAGAGTGACACTCTTTAGTGTTCACAGTGACGAGTGGAAATCCTTCTAGAGTTAACATCAAACAGCACTTGGTAGGTGACAAGCAAGATTCAATCTGAATCAAGTTTGTGACAACTGGAAAGCAACGATGGTGAATATATTAATTGAAATTCACTTGTTCCAGGTTTCATGAATTGACGGCTTCAATCATAAGGATTTCTAATCCAAATGATTCACTCTTTATGTTCGCAGTCAGCTTTGGACGGTCGAATAAAGAGAATGGGTTTACCCGCGAAATCCTGTCAGGAAGTTACTTAATTGAAACTATCCGTCATGGGTACAATATCTAATATCGTCCAACGGTCTTCACCGACCGGAGGTAAAACGCTACCGAATTAGAATAAAATGTCAAAGCCATTTTATTCGTGTCGTTGCTGTGTACCTGTTGAAGACGGTGGCGTTGCTGTGTACCTGTTGAAGACGGTGGCGTTGCTGAGTACCTGTTGAAGACAGTGGCGTTGCGGTGTACCTGTTGAAGACGTCCTCAAATGCTTATTCCTTCTGCATCAAATACTCCTGTAAATTCAAGAAAGTATGACCTGAAAGTCTTCCGCTGTATCGACTCTGAAACTTTCAAGAATTCAACAAAGGATAAGTGTGTGGGACATGAAGTCACAAAGAGGCGAACCTCACAAGAAAATAAAGATTGCACGTGAAAGGCCAAAAGAACGTGTTCCAAGCAAAAGGCTGATATCATTCAACACATATTCACAAAAGAAAAGAAAAAGAAAGAAAAGAAGTCTACGAGCTCAAGAACAAGATCTAACATGCTAGATTAGGGCTTTGTAAATTTGGAGTGACCTCCCTTTGGGGGAGATTGTTGGAAATACGTTTTACGCATTTAGAAAGTCTCGGTCACTCCAACATTGTAGTTATAGGCTCGTAGTTATGTTTAGTTTCATTTATTAAATAGCCCGACCCATGAGCATGTTCATGGGCCGGAAGCCCAAGTCCATTAAGGACTTGGGGTATTTAAACCTCTTTCCACCATGGAAAGAGGTGTTGGTTGTTTATTTCTTTCATTTCAATATACAAGTTTCTTTCACTTCTCTCTCTAACTTTCTCTCTCTAGAAAAACATCAACCCTCTTGATTTATAAAGATTATCATTGTTCTACAGTAATAACCTTCATTTCTCCCTTCGGGTTAGCAATGGTATCACTAGGAAGACCACCCGAGGAAGAGGGTTTACACATGATTGCTTCAAACATTTTTTCCATTCGGTCTTCAAATTTTGATTGCCTTAAATCCGCTTTTAACAATTCTTGCTTAATCTCATGTTGTCCTTGTTCCATATTTTGTTGATTTTGTTGAAGATGTTGAACATTTCCTTTCATTTTATTTGCATGAGTTTTTAGTTCATTAGCAAGTTCGTTTTTAATTTCGTTTTTGAACTTGGATCTTAAGCTAATCATCTCACGTTGCATATTATCAAACTTAGCATCATTTGCTTTAGCATAATCCAAAAATTCTCCTTGAAGATTTTTAGTGTGAGCATTTTGAAAACCTTGTGTAGTGTTTTGAAAATCACGGTTTTTGTTTTGATTAGTAACTTGTTCATTCCCACTTTGATAATTCCCTTTGTTGTAGTTACGTGAATTTCCTTGATAATTACCACCTTGATTGTTGTTTCGATAGTAGTTAGCATTCTGATTTGGTGAAGCTTGATTTGGGCGGGAACCTTGACCGTTTTGGTTGTAAGTTCCCGTTGCTACGTAAGCACTCGAAGTGTTACCACCGGCGATAATGCACTCGGAAAGATCATGAGCTCCACCACAAGACAAACAACTCTTATCAACCGCTTTAACCGAAGTGAAATTCAAAGCATCTTGTACTTTCCAATGAGTCATAAGATATGAAAACCTATCGAAAAACCGATTTTCCTCATTAGCTTCATCATGTAAGGCATTAATGCTACGAGACGATGACGACGATGACGAACCCATATTGGCAACACTCGGCGTGTTACGAGGGTTGTAAACCTTAGATCTATTCTCGATAATCTTTAAAGCTTCATCGGTCGTTTTGCACAAAAAATTACAACCCGCGGTGGCATTCAAATAATCTCGTTCATGATCATTAAGCCCATTATAAAAAGTATCAACTTGATGCAATTCCGAAAAATCATGGTGTGGACATTCATGTAACATTTCCTTAAATCGTTCCCATGCCATTGAAAAACTCTCATTATTTCGTTGTACAAATCTTGAAATCTCATTTTTAAAATGTGTTGTTTTAGATGGTGGAAAAAATTTGTTCACAAACTTAGAAACGAGATCACCCCATGTCAAAATCGAATTTGGCGGTTCTTTCTCGAGCCAAATTTTAGCGGGTTCATCTAACGAGTATGGAAACAACAGCATCTTAATGGCGTCATGTGGAACATCCTTAAACTTGCTAGTAGCGGTGAGACGATTAAAATTCCTTATGTGGTAGTGCGGGTTGTCTTTTTTCATGACCTCTAAACTTATTTGCTTGCAACATTGACATTAAACCCGTCTTAATCTCGAAATTCTCCGCAAGGATAGCGGGAATCACAATAGCCTCTCCAAAACCCTCGGTGGGTGCTTGAAGCAACTCCATCATAGTACGATTAGCCATGATAGCTTCTTGTTCTACAATAGGTTCAACAATTGGAGTTTGTTCTTCAATCAACGTCTCTTGATTTCCTTGACTTTGACGACGTTTACGAGCTCATTTATCTTGACTACGAGTTAGCCTAAACCTCACGTAGAATGGGAGGTGAGCAAAGAAGATTCTTTTTGGGTGTTTTGTGAATTTTCAATTTTTTTGTGTTTTTGATTGTTTTTAATTTTTTTTTGGATTTGGGTGTATCTTCGTAGACAACAATCTACCAAATCTCTCCTCGAATCAAACTCTTGATTAAAGAAGCCTCAAAAGAATGAAAACGATCACGTGGAGTGAACGCCTTCGAATGACTTTAGAACTTTGGTGAAAACCAAATTGTTCAAGAGGGTTTAATCACAAAGAAACCAAGCAAATATATATGTTACGTAATAATACTTTGGGCGGGAAAACCCTCGATTAGCCTTCAATTTCAAAATACTCACAAGCAAGCGGGGAAATGAGGCGGCGCGAAGCACTTAAGAGCCTTTTTCCTTAGGGTATATTTTATAATACCCACCTTATACACACCTTATAGTTTGTATTTTTCAAAATCGAGCTTCACGAAAGTATTTTTCTATTTTTGCCTTTTTCTTTTGTTTGAGATTCGAATTCAATAATTAGGAGATCAAATCCCAATTAAGGTTGTGTTTTCACACTTTTGGAGATATTTTGTATTGATTGTGATACTTAATACAATATAGTAATAATAATTTCACAAGAAAAAACAAAAAACCGATAATACGTATTAGTAGATTTCTACTAATACAAATACTATTTATGGTTAATATTAAAAACAACAAGACAAATTAATCACGACACACCTCCCCGGCAGCGGCGCCAAAATGATTGTAGTGTTTTACCACACCTTTAGGGAAAGGAGGTAAATAGGGAAAGTATTAAATACGACGGTTTAGGAAAACCGTGTACAAATGACCCTAATGAAGTTCGTTTCCCAAGGAGGTATATGTGTGTGACTAAAATGTAGCAAGATTTGAGATTAATATTGGATAGAAGGGGATGAGAAAATAGAATGACGAAGACGTGAAATTAATTACTACTACGACTAAACGTAAAACCGTAAAAAGAGCAAAAATAAAAATTAATTCTAAAAAATCCCCAAAAAATTACCAAAAATCAAAATAAATAAACTAAGAGTTTACTAATGATCAAAACTTTTTCAAACCTTTTAATTAATTAAATATTAATTTTTAAATGCTAATTAAAGCCCTAAAAATAAAATTAATTATCAAAAAGCCCAAATAAAGATTTTTCAATTGGTAAACCTCTAAAATGACCTAAAAAGATTAAAAACTGTTTTTAGAAATTTTTAAACTAAGAAAAACTAATTAAAATGATTTAAAAACTATTAAAACTTAAAATAATTATAAATATTAATCTAAATATGATAAAAATAATCTAAGAGTTGTAAAAATCCTATTTTAATTTATTAAAGCTAAGAAAAATATAAAAAGTGCAAAAATGTGAAATTTGAAAAATAATAATAAAATAATATTAAAATAATATTAAAAATCCAAAAATTATAAAAAATGCTAAAAACTATCAAACTAGTTTATTTTAACCTAAGTAATCAGAAAATGAAAGTGAAATTACCAAAATACCCCTAATGGGCCCCAAAATGGGGTAAAACCAAAAGCAGTCAACACTAATGGGCTTTTGGGCCCAAAAAGTCAAGCTAGGCCCAAATGAACTGAAAAAGCCCTATCTGACTCAAAATTTAATTCTAAGCACAAAAGTCTGAAGGCCCAAAAGTTGATTCTGAGCTTATCACAACTTAAATAACAAACAGCTTATTCTTATTGGGCCAATAAGCCCATTAAGCAATAAGTTAATGCCATAAGCTCTACTTAAACACACATCCTTCTTTTGAGATGCCTAAGAGATCTGTAAAAAGAAATTTTGAAAAAGCTCAATCAATAAGCCAGAAATAAGCAAAATAGAAATCCACTAAACGACAAAATAGTCGGGTTAGAGTTCTAGGGCGTTTCAGAAGCTCTGGTTTGTTGCAAAAGCTCACAAATAGATTAACTAAGAATAATCAATCAAGAAAATCAGAAAAAGCCAAGTAGAATAAGCTGTGTGAACCAATAAGCTGGCTAAAAAAGCCAAATAAGCTAGTTTCCTAGCAAAAGCTTAACCAAAAGACTTGTAACCTTCCAGACTTGTTATTAAGCTAAGAAAATGAGTTCTATTACAAAAGCCAAGTTGTTGCATGTACCAATAAGCAGTTCTAAAAAATAAGCCAAATTGTGCTTATTTGACCAAAAGTCAAAGTACTCCAAAGTTGACCAAATGATCAGAGATGGTATAAGGGCTTGTTATAAGCAACTTTTGTGAAGAACTCAAGGAGGAGTCCTTGTGAATCAAGAGGTCAATTGACCAATTGATGACAAATTGTGGCAAATAATGTTAATAAGCCAGTGAGCTTATTAGCCAGATACAAGGCACACCAAATAGCAAAATTCACTCACAACCAGCACATAAACAAGTTCCAAGCAACAAAACCACAAGGCATACACTAGATTCTCAAATGTAAGCACCAAATGAGGTGGTCACTTTGCTGATGCAAATGACCACTTCAACCAACTTTGATAAGCTATAGCACACTTAATAAGACACCAAATTCAACAACCAGATAATCAATAGATAGCTTATCACCTAAACTATTCCCAAACCTGATTTTAGACCTTAGATCCAACAAACAAAGAAGTTATTGGATCTGATGTGTTTGACCAATTTCAAAACACCTTTTATCAGATTTTTGCAAAACTTGAAATCCTTTTTCCAAACTTTCAGAAACTCAACCAATGACTAAAACTTGTTCAATATGACTTTTTTAGACTTCCCAAACCCTAAGAACCAAGGGAACAAGGCCACAAGGCCTTAAGAACCAGTAATCCCAAACAATCCTTTAATAAGCACTTTTCAAGCAAACTTCTTAATCCTTCAAACAACCTACTGATTTTAATGATCAAATAGCTACACTAGGTGACAACTAACAGATACCAGCCATAAAACACAAAGCACAAACACAAAATCACCAAATCACATATCAAAACACAAATCAAACAATATCATGTGGTTTTTTAGAGGAATCTTAACAAGAGCCTATACCTATCCTCCACAACATCCTAGGAGGATCAGCAATGCTTCTTGGACCTTGTTCAACAACTAGAACAAGACCAAGGTACTTCAACAAAGGAGATGAATGACTGCCTTGGTTGATGTTTCAAAGTAGAAACTCAAAGACTTGATTTCTTCAACACAATGAACAAACAGCCCAACCAAAGGCTCCAATCCCTTCACAAGCTTGGTGTCAACAAGCTTGTAAGAGCTTATAGCTTTTGGTCAAGGATTAGTACAACAAAAATAGCAAAATTAGAAACCACTTTTCAAGCTTTTTTCAAACTTGAAAACCTTACCAAATATAAACGTCCTTGAACCACAAGATTCAAGCACACTTATAACATATAATGAAACTCAAAATTACCCTTAAACAACACCAACCTTTAAAATCATAAAAAGGAATTACAATTTTCTCAAAATACCAACTTTTATAAAATTCAAAAAGGAATTACAATGTTTAAAAGGTAAAACTGGAACAAGGCTCTCTCACAAGTTGAGGAGTCCTTATATAGGCCACAAGGGCTCAGATTACAATGAGAAAACCCTAGCTATGAAGTCCCTAAAATGCCCTTGAATCTTCTAGACGAATTTTGATATTGAGCTGTCCAGATGCATCCTAGACGTTCATTTTAGCTTTGTAAGCAAGCAAAGAGTGTCAGCTGTTGATTTGGACACGTGGCAAAGCTTGGAGGTTAAGTTGTGATGCGATAGGTGGACTGATACAAGGCTTTTACACCAAGTATAAAATCTTATCGCCCGAATCTCTTCGAATTGACTATTGGTTCACAGTGCGACTCAATTGTCTTTTGGTGAACAAGAGAATGGTTTGGTTGATTATCTATTTTTAAACTAATAGCAAATAAATGTAAATGTCGTTGAGTAAAGTAAAAGCTTTAAAGATTAAACTAAAGTAACGAGTGAAAAGTAAATGCTTGAAAACTTAAAGAAAAGATTAGAAAAATACTTAAAAACTTAATGAAACTAACACTTGAAAACTTTGTAAAAACAAGAAATTTAAACAATCGGAAAACCAAGTCGGAACTTGATCGGAATGTAAGGTCGGAAAGACTGATCGGAATACACCCTCGTCGGAATACTGCTGCAATCGGAATGTGTAACAACAACCCCAATCGGAATGTCAATATTAACACCCAGATCGGAATATGTAAAGAATGCCACAATCGGAATACACTAAAGGGATACAGATCGTAATATGTAAAGAAATTCTCACGTCGGAATGCCAACGAATACCCACAATCGGAATGTTAATTCCCTAATCCGATCATGGGATCGGAATATCAAGACTGCCAAATCGGAATACAATAACCCTAATCCAATCTTAATGATCGGAATACTGGGGGAGCACTAATCGGAATACCACAATCGGAAAAGGGTTTATACCTTTTCCGATTACCCTTATGATTCGAAAATAAGCTAGGCTATAAGCTAATTTGATAAGCTAACACCAAAAATTGAACGAATCCAAAGTGAAACGGACTAAATAAGCACAACTAACAACTTTTCCAACTTAAAATAAGCAATCTTTAAAATCAAACTATAAGAAGATGAACTTTTTAAGAAAACTTTTGAAAAGTAAATAAGCTAAACATATAAACAAGTCAATAAGCACAAAGATCTTAAAGCTTATTCGTATGAAAGCTTATGTAGGAACAAAAAGATTAACTTTTTAAGCACAAAAACATCAAGATTAACACGGATTAAATGTATTTCGCACCAAAAGTTAACCAAAAATAAAGAAAGGTAGAAAGAGATGAAAGATTAAAAGCTTAACTTGAACTTGATTAATGAAATCAACAATACACAAAGGTTTAATCTTGAAATATTAAAAGAAAGAAAAGATGAAAACTTAGTGAGAGAAAGTTTAGAACTTTCTCTCTCTAAAACTAGAAAGAAAAATGAAAAATGAAACTAACTACTAAAAACTAACCAACCCTCCTAATGTGTATTAGGAGGGTATTTATAGGGAAAATGGGAATGAGTGCATGTGTTGCTTCTTCTTTCTTCCTTTCTTCACGTCTTCTCGACTCGACTTAAATCTTTTGCCTTCCTCGACGTCGTCTCGGGATTTGTCGATATATATTGAACTTGTCTTGTAATTTTCTTCTTCTATTAGACTTGAGTTCTTCGACTTCGTTAAACTTCCGTCTTTAGACTTTTTCTTCGATAAATCTTCAGAATAGGCCTTGGACTTCCGTTCTTTTTGTACTCTTGATCTTTTGACTTCGTCTTTTCTCGTTTTCTTTGATAAAAGCCCGTGAAAGCCCGTGTTTTCTTCCTTTTTCATCATTTGGTCCTAAAACAAAATAAAAACACAAACCACGTATAATTCCGACTTTTACGACATAAAATACACGTTTTGGTCTTGTTATTATTGGAAATAAGTGGTAAAAGGATAAGTGTTTTCACACTTATTAAATCCCCTACACTTGACCATTGCAATGCCCTCATGCAATGCATTAATTTTAAAGCACGGTTTTCATTCTTCATCATAAATAACCCACCTTGGCCTTTATTAAACACTAAACATTTATGAAAAGTAAAAAGATAAAAAACAAGTAAAGAAAACAAAGACTTACATTGGTATTATAAGTTAGCAAACTAACACGAATTCATGTGGGCCAATTATTCACTTAGACTCCCTTATTCCTAGGTGTATCTCTTATATTTTACTTTTGTCTTGAATGATCACGAGGATGCATTGTTTGACTTATTTCGATAGTTATTTAGGCCGAAAATAAAGTGAACGATTTAATCAATAGTTAGCTAAAGGACAAAATCTTTTAAAACTGCTTCTCGGGACCTCATAAAGTTCAAATCTTGGCATAACTCGCTTCACGATTTGAGACCTTTCTCGGACCGATATTTGGCAGCGACTTCATACTTCAAATCTTTGAGAGACGTTCTTGAAATTATGGTCTTCTCTTCATAATAGGTTTTTCTTCACTTGTAGTTTTGAGAGATTCTTCATCTTTGGACCACGACTTCTTCATTTTTCTCCAATCTTTATTTTGGACTTTGATATACAACGATCCGCCTCCTTTTAGGCCTTGGATCTATTTATCCTCATACCTTGTTAGGGCCTTTTGGATAGACTTCTCCATGATCTTTAGGGGAGTATTTGCTTTTCGTCGTGTGTCTCGATCTTTCATATTGATTTTTGATAAATGATTCTTCACATCACTTTTGGATCTTTAGCAACAAAATGTAGTCCTCATGCCTTGTTAGGGCCTTTTCGGACTCGCCAATCTTTGCATCCCGCTTCAATAAGTTATGCCTTGGCTATGAACTCTAATTAATATCGAGCAACTTATAAACGATCTTGGGCTAGAAGCTAAGTAACTTTTCAAATCGTACAACCTTATTTATTGCAGATAAATTTATTAACAAGCGATGGGAGAATAGGCTAATAATTAACTCACATAAATTCTCGAAAGAATACCGAACTTATAACTGACTCTATCATCTCTCGTCCTCCACAGTTTAAAATCTCAAGGAATGAGACTCGTGGATGCTTAGCCAATTAAATCAAAGTTTTGGGTTTTCGAGTCGCCTATAGGATCTTGCAAATTCTTAGAATTTTTCAAGTTTAGAAATCGCATTTTAAAGTTTCCTTGATAAACGACTCTCTAGGATCAATTATAGGAACTTGCGAAAAGTTCTTGTTCTTAACCCGTGAGAGTTAAGACTTTCGCGTTTTATAGCTCCCTATATAAAAGCCTAGCAAAACTTGACTTAAACACGTTAAGGATACTAGCTAGAGTAAACTTAGATAAGTAAACTCGGGTAGAGTCAAAATGTTCACGACTAAGAAAAATTTAAAAACTACTTTATTGAAAATTTATTCTAGCAAGGAAAGAAAATAATCATAACAAAGGAAAATACAACTATACAACTAGGCCAAAATAGATGAAAAATTTTGAAAAATGTCGAAAAATCAAATTTTCCGGTTAAAATGAGGGCAAATTCATGGAAAAGACCACTTACTTCGATAGAAGTCCCCCCTTGATATGAGCTTAAATACTCATATCATTAGTAGCTTAAAACAATGAAATATTGCATGAAATGTATCAAATATGCCTTGGATATGCTTGTTTCTTGTTTTCATGTGTGTAGGTACCAAGTTCACGAAAACCGATGAAAACCGACACGAGATTGATAATAAAGATCAAAGGAGCCAAAATCGAGTTTGATTTAGAGGATTTAATATTTAAATAAGTGATTCGGGCCAAGTGGGTCCCACAATTGGGAAAATGGGCTCAAAAGCCCATTTATGATTCAAGATGAAGTTACTTGTTGGTTGAAGAGTCCATTAGGCCCATATTGAAGATATAAACGGATCAGTTGGGCCCAAGCCCAAAATATGGAAGGAAACATAAATTTATGAGCCTGCTAGGGTTTGGTTTATAAACTTATAGATACAAAACGTTTCATTCACCTATCTACTTTTCTCAATCAATAAATTATCCCACTCTTTTCACCCACACGTCATTCTCATTAAAAAAAACCAACCGTCCCCCACCCATATTAAATCCATTCATATGTTATGTTTCACCCACACACCACACATGTATATTAAAACGTTTTACCCCACGTCACTTTCCAAATAATACATACAAACCGTCCCATTTTCTCTCATTCATATTCTCACACACACAAATAATAAAAAAATACCTTTCGATAGAAACTATGTAGTTTCTTCTTCCCCACTTTTCTTCCTCACAAGAAAAACCCTGTAAAAGTTACTGTGCATCAAACCCTAGCAAGTAAAAAGTCAAATTTATTTAGGGTTTTTTACTTATTCGATTAATTCAAGTAAAGGGGATTAAAACCCCCCATTTTTAAGGAAGAGAGGATGTGGAACGAAAGTGCTACGTGGCGTTTTATCATTTGATGCTACACCTCATCTTACCTATCCAGCCAATCACAGGCCATAGAAGAAACACAACTAGCACACGGATGCCACGTTGGAAATCCGTGTGCTATTGTGAATTACCTCATCCGTCCGATCAACCCAAAACAGGAGAGAGAATAAAGAAGCGAAGATCAAAGGCTCAAATTGAGAAGGAATATCCCAAGTAGATGCGAATATGCTCTCCTCAACAGCCTTGGGATGGCTATAAAAACCCCCAAATCTGTAATTTGTAATCATCCTTTTTCTAGTTATAAAGTTATAATGGTAGTTTGTAATTAGGTTTATTGTAATTTCGGTATTGTAAAAGATTTTCGATTTAATAAAAGTTGTTCTTCATTTAAATCTGCCTTCCAGTTTCAGTTTATGGTTTATAAATGTTTTTAAATGTTTTTATAAATCACTTCTTGTTACTTATATCATTTTTCATATTAATCATCTAAGCTTTCTCATAGCTTTTGATGATTGATAATAACTAGTTAAGGGTTTAGCTTATCTAATTGATAAGTGATAAAAAGAACGAAGTTTGGAATTTAATGGAAAACAGCTTGGAAATAGCGATGGTTAATGGAGGTTCGTTTGATGAATATTAATGGTGGTTCGTTTGGTGACGTTTTAGAAAAGTCAACTCAGCGCTCGACTTCGTCTCAAAGGATATCTACAAAAGGTTTTTATTCTTTTTAATTTATTGTTTATGGATATTGAATGTGTTAATTGAATTTGTTTGGTTACTTGTTATTAATGGTTGATAGTTTTATTTGCTCTCGTGTTATGGTGTTTATGAATCCCCTTGCTATGAAGTTTGAACTGTTTTTCGATTTCGTCTAATTGATATAGTAGGTTATTGTTAGATAATCTTCGTGTAGTGATTTAATGCTGATTTTAGGATCTGCTATGATGAGGTGTAAAACGTTTTCAAATTGGATTATACTTGTTGCGATAGGGATATATTAGACTTGTTTAATCATTTGTTTATCTCAGTCTTTTGCTGATTGATTTTTGTTGCTGATTATTTGAGTCTGATGGTTTCAGTTTGATTATTCTGATTGTAGTCTGCTGAGTTAGTGGTTTGGTCATTTTGATTTACGGAGTTACATGTTAGATGATTGTATATCTGCTATTTGGTTTTGAGATTGTAAGTCTGTTAGCAATTGATTTTTGATCATTTTTTTGAGTCTGTTATAGCGCTTTTTGAGTTGATCCAGTTACGGTGGTTACTGTCTTTTCTGTTATTCATTTTGATTTTGCTTGATATTGCTTGATCTGAGAGTTATTTAACTGTAACTGTATAATTTGTTTAAACTTTCTGCTTATCAGTTCCATTAACTGATAAGTTCATAAAGCTGTTTTCCTAACAGCTTATCATAAAAAGCTATTAAACTGGCAGCTTATTCAAGTAAGCTTTCCAAAAAGGTCTTTCCTGAGACCAACTTTTTCAATCTGTAAAAAGGAAATAATCCAAAAAATAATGTCATCCGTGGGATTCGAACTCGAGCCCCCCCGTTTGTAGGTCCAATGTGTTATCCAACTGGGCTAAGGGCCTTTTTGATTTTATTCTTATATATTTCATTAATATAGTGTTAATTATTTGGCAGCTTTTGTTTTAGTTTAAGTTTAATTGTCACGTTTTTATTTAATATAACTTTTTATTTCTTTATATTAAAGTAAATTCTTTATAAAAAAAGTAGTTTAAAAATAAAATAAAATATAAAAAAATGTTTTTATTTAAATAGTTTAATTAGTTTAAATTTTAATTAGTTTAATTTTTTATAACTCTAGATTTAAATAAATATAGTTTTTAAATAGATTAGTTTAAAAAGTAATTTTAATAAAGTTTAATTAGAATTTTAAATAGATTTAAAGTTGTAGTATTTAAATAGACTAATTTTTTATAGAGTTTTAAATAGTGTTTTATTTTTAAATAATTAATTGTTTATAGAATTTTAAATAGACGGGGTTTACGATTCATGCACTTTAGGATAATTTTAAATAGTTTAAAATTTGTAGATTTTATTTGTAGTTTAAAATCCGAAAACCAATTCAAATCAATTGTCCAAATCAAAGCAAAACGTCTCAAATTCATAAGATCTTCGTGTACAACGAACTCGACCCACTCACGTGTTTAATTGAATTCGTCATTGGTATTATTAGTCTATTACTTTTTCCTAAAGGTAATTTTCTAATTTACCCTATAACGTATCTCAAATTATCACTATACACATCCACACACATCAAAAATTTTGGCGCCGCTGCCGGGGATCTTGTGTACGATTCGCTTTTGTGGAGATTTGTTGATCGTGGATTTGAAGACCCTTTCCGTCCTCGGAAAGTTTTGTTATTTTTCTATTATATAGTATGTATCAATTTTCTCGTTATTGTGAATAATATATTGTATTACGTAGAACAATAATTTTAAATACTTATCAAATAAGCCTTAGTTGGGATTTCATCACCTAGCTATTGTATTCGAACCCAAAACAAAAATAAAGGCAAAATAGATAAATACTAATAAGAAGTTTGAACTCGATTTATACAAACTATAAGGTGGGTATAAGGCGACGTGCTATAAAAGGCCGTCTAAGGAAAAAGGTTTTTAAGTGCTTTGTGCCACCTCGTTTCCCCGCTTGCTTGTGCGTAGAGGGACAACCAATTATTGGTTTGCCGACTCAAGTAGTAATAAATCTTATTTTTGTTGTTTACTTATTGAACCTCGAGACGTTTAGGTTTTCACCTATCGTTTCAAGGTCGACCGAGGGTAATTTACTTCCATAGTAGTTATCCTTATTCCTTGTTTTTTTATCGATCATTTTTTGATTGAGCAATACCAAATAAAATACCAAAAATAATCTTCTTCTTGTCTAATTTCTTTTCTTCAATCCTCTAAATTCTCGTCTTTGTAGTGTATGCAATTACGATCTTCTCGTCTTGTGATTGATTTTGATAGGCTTGAAAATATTCCTCGTAGAAATAGAAATCGTCAACAACGAATAGTGGAACCCGAGCTTCCACCTATTGTTGTAGAGATGGCCGATAACCGAACAATGGAGGAATTGCTCCGTGCACCCACCGAAGGGTATGGGGAAGCAATCGTTGTGCCGGCTATTTTGGCGGATCATTTTGAGATTAAGACGGATCTTGTATCGCTCATTCGTGCCGACCCATTTCGTGGCAATGAGATCGATAGTCCGCATTCTCACATTCGGAATTTTAATCGAATTACCTCGACTCTCAAGTTTAGAGATGTGCTGAATGACGTGATTAAGCTCATGCTTTTTCCGTACTCGCTCGAGGGTAATGCTAAGCTTTGGTATGAGAAAGAACCACCGGGTTCGATTTTAACATGGGATGATTTAGTGTCAAAGTTCATGAATTATTTCTTTCCACCGTCCAAGACAACACACTTTAAAAATGAGATCACTAGATTTGAACAAAAAGTGCATGAATCGTTTGGGGTTGCTTGGGAAAGATTTAAAGATTTGTTGAGACAATTTCCACACCACGGTTTCTCGGAATTGCATCAAATAAATACTTTTTATAATGGGCTTAATATGATTGAACAAGATTCTTTAAATGCCGCCGCGGGTGGTAATCTTTTAAGAAAAACACCGAGAGACGCGTGGAGAATAATTGAGGATAAGTCTAGAGCACAATATTCACGAAACACACCGGTTGTTTCCAATGTGAATCCGAGATTGCTAGATTGGACTCTAAGATTGACACAATTTTGAATGAGCTTAGGAAGAATCCTCATGGATCCATTAATATGGTTGAGAGTTTTTGTGTATCATGTGGTGGAGTACATCCTAATTATGCTTGTTTAAACATGGGTTTTGATCAAGCTAATGCTTTTGCCGCGACGGGAACTTATGGCTCCAACGGTCAAGTTCCTCGTCAAAATCATGTTGCTCCACCGGGTCAAAATAGGTACAACAATGGTAATAATGGGAATAATTTTAACCGTGGTAACCAAGGGAATTTTAATCAAGGAAATGGGTTTAATGTTAATCGAAACAATCAAGGTTTTCAAAGCAATAATCAAAATGATTTGTCAAGCTACATTAACGAGGAAAGTTTAAAAGATTTTCAAAATAACATTCAAGGACAAATGGCAACTTTGAAAAATGAGTTTCAAAATACGATTAAAGGACAAAACAATAAGATTGAGCTTAATCAACAAAGACTTGAACAAAACAAAAACCGTTTTGAGCAAAGATTAGAGCAAAACCATAATCGTATGCAACAAAGTTTAGAACAAGGTCAAAATAAATTGCTTTCAATGTTTGAATCCTTTATGAGTCAACCTTCCTCGTCTTCGGGTGGCTTACCTAGTAACACCATTCCAAACCCGAAGGGTGAGATGAAAGCTATAACCACACGTAGTGGGAAAGCTTTAGACGGACCTTTGCTTCCACATGTGAGTACCTCTCTGGTGAGGGAAGTGGAGCAAGAACCCGAGGTGGTTAAAGAAAAGGAAATTCCTATTCCACCAAAGGTAGACCAATTGCCTATCCGGAACCCGAGCTTCCGAAGACTAAACCCACACTACCCTACCCTTCGAGACTTACCAAAGAGAAGCTCCGCGAAAAGACCAATGCTCAAGTTTCTACGTTTTTAGATGTGTTTAAGAAAATGTATATTAATCTTAGTTTCGCGGATGCATTGCTTAGCATGCCTAAATTTGCTTCTACAATTAAAAGGTTGATGAACGATAAGGAGAAATTAGTTGAAGTGTCTACATCCTTAAATGAAAGTTGTTCCGCGGTTCTCTCTAAAAAGTTTCCCAAAAAGCTTGGAGACCCCGGTCAATTTTTGATACCATGTGATTTCCCTAATATGGGAGAATGCTTAGCATTAGCCGATCTAGGCGCTAGCATTAACTTGATGCCTTTTTCCGTTTGGAAAAGGTTATCACTTCCCGAGCTTTCACCTACTAAAATGACTATCGAGCTAGCGGATCGATCGATCGTCTTTCC
The DNA here is from genome assembly GCA_025667525.1 of Glebionis coronaria. NCBI lineage: Eukaryota > Viridiplantae > Streptophyta > Magnoliopsida > Asterales > Asteraceae > Glebionis > Glebionis coronaria. The sequence goes on from JANFOE010001740.1 coordinate 174,321, forward strand.
AAAAGGTATAGCCGAGGACGTATTAGTCAAAGTAGGAAAGCTCATTTTTCCAGCGGATTTTGTGATTTGTGATTATCCGGAAAATTCTCGAGTGCCTCTTATTTTGGGACGACCGTTTTTAAATACGGCTAGTTCTTTAGTTGACATGAGAGAGGGAAAGTTGACTTTACGTTTTGATGATGAAAGTATCACTCTTAATGTTGGTAACATCTCAAAGTTCTCTTCCGAAGACAACGAGGAATCAATCAATCAAGTCGATTTGATTGATGTTGCTAGTGGAGAGGCTTCGCAAAATATGCTTGGTTTTTCGGATACTTCTAAAAGTGGCAATCCCACTTCACCGAATCCTATTATCTCTTCGGCTAAGCCTCCACTCACTCCATTTGAGGGAGGTGACTTCGTTCTTGAAGAGCTTGAGAATAATGGATATTCAAAAATCGAGAAGGAAATTGATGATTACCTTAGCACACCATTTGATCCTAGTGAGTTTGATTTTGAGAATTTTGATCCCGAGGGAGATATTGCTTTGATTGAAAAATTGTTGAATTTGGATCCTTTTGAATCACCACCTATGGAACTAAAAGTTGTGAATGAAAATGTGACTAAAGTGAAAACATCTATTGAGGAAGCACCCGAATTAGAACTTAAGGAATTACCCACTCATTTGGAGTATGCTTTTCTTGAAGGAACGGATAAGTTACCGGTGATTATTGCTAAGGGATTAAAGGAAAATGAAAAGGATGAACTTATTAAAGTGCTTAAGAAACATAAACGGGCCATTGCATGGAAAATCTCCGACATTAAGGGTATAGATACCAAATTTTGTACTCATAAAATTCTAATGGAGGATGATTATAAACCCGCTATCCAACATCAAAGAAGGGTCAATCCGAAGATTCATGAGGTGATGAAAAAGGAAGTCACTAAACTTCTAGACGCCGGAATGATCTACCCTATCTTGGATAGTCCATGGGTTAGCCCTGTGCATTGTGTTCCAAAGAAAGGAGGAATGACGGTTGTTACTAATGAGGATAATGAATTGATTCCTACTAGACTTGTGACCGGTTGGCGTGTTTGTATTGATTATAGGAAACTTAATGATGCCACTAGGAAGGATCATTTCCCATTACCTTTTATGGATAAAATGTTAGAGAGACTAGCGGGGAATGAATTCTATTGCTTTTTGGATGGATTTTCCGGCTATTTCCAAATCCCCATTGACCCTCGTGATCAAGAAAATACCACATTCACTTGTCCTTAAGGAACATTTGCCTATCGTCGCATGCCTTTTGGACTATGCAATGCTCTGGGGACATTCCAAAGGTGCATGACGGCCATTTTCCATGATATGATCGAGAAAACCATGGAAGTCTTCATGGATGACTTTTCGGTTTTTGGGGATTCTTTCACTTCATGTCTCTCTAATCTAGAAAGAATGTTGCAACGTTGTGAGGAAACTAATCTTGTGCTTAATTATGAGAAATGTCACTTCATGTGCAAAGAGGGAATTGTGTTAGGACATAAGATCTCTAAGGCTGGTATTGAGGTTGATAGGGCTAAAATCGACATGATTGCCAAATTGCCTCCACCCACCACCGTTAAGGGAGTAAGGAGTTTTCTCGGCCATGTCGGCTTCTATCGTCGTTTTATACAAGACTTCTCTAAGATAGCTCGGCCTATGACCCATCTTTTGGAAAAAGAGACTCCTTTCATCTTTTCGGATGAGTGTATTCAAGCCTTTGAGATGCTTAAAAAGAAGTTAACCGAATCTCCAATCTTAGTTGCCCCGGATTGGGATCTACCTTTTGAAATTATGTGTGATGCTAGTGATTACGCGGTAGGTGCGGTTTTGGGGCAACGTAAGCTAAAACACTTCTTGCCTATACACTATGCAAGTAAGACTATGACGGATGCTCAAACAAAGTATACTACAACGGAAAAGGAGTTTCTTGCCGTTGTGTATGCTTTTGAAAAGTTTAGACCATATCTCATCTTGTCTCAAACCATATTGTATACGGATCAATCGGCTATCAAATACCTTTTTAATAAACAAGATGCTAAGCCGAGGTTGCTCCGGTGGATTCTCCTCCTTCAAGAATTTAATGTTCAAGTTCTAGACAAAAAAGGAGCCGAGAATCTCGCGGCCGATCATTTATCCCGACTTGAGAATCCTCACCAAAGCGATCGAGAGAATAAGGAAATCAATGAAACATTTCCTCTCGAGACGCTTGGTATGATTACTTTTCGTGGTGATGATAGTACCCCATGGTTTGCGGATATCGCAAATTACCGTGCGGGGAAGTTTGTGATCAAGGGTATGTCGTCCCAACAAAAACGAAAGTTTTTCAAGGACATCTCCTATTACTTTTGGGACGACCCCTATTTGTTTCGTGTGTGCGCGGATCAAGTGATTCGTAGGTGCGTGTTTGGAAAAGAAGCTCAAGATATCCTTAAATCTTGTCATGAGGGACCCACCGGGGGACATCATGGTGCTAACGCCACCGCGAAGAAAGTCTTTGATGCCGGTTTCTTTTGGCCTTCCATATATCGTGATGCCCAAGACTTGATCAAGACTTGTGATGCTTGTCAACGTCAAGGAAAGAACTCACAAAGGGATGAAATGCCTCAAAACATTATCCAAGTTTGTGAAATCTTTGACATGTGGGGGATCGATTTTATGGGGCCGTTTCCATCTTTGAAAGGAAACAAATACATTCTCGTCGTCGTGGACTATTTGTCTAAATGGGTTGAAACTAAGGCTTTGCCCACGAATGATGCTCGAGTTGTGGTGAAGTTTTTGAAACAACTCTTTGCTAGGTTTGGAACTCCGCGGGCTATTATAAGTGATCGTGGGACCCCTTTTTGTAATGAACAATTTGCAAAAGTTCTAAAGAAATATGGTGTCACTCATCGACTTTCTACGGCTTATCACCCTCAAACGAGTGGTCAAGTGGAGGTTTCAAACCGAGCTCTTAAAAGGATTTTGGAGCGTTCTATTGGAGAGAATCGCACTTCATGGTTGGAAAAATAGGACGATGCATTGTGGGCTTTCCGTACGGCTCACAAGACGCCAATTGGTTGTACACCATTTAGGTTGGTCTACGGAAAAGCATGCCACTTGCCAATTGAACTCGAACATAAGGCGTATTGGGCTCTTAAGCATTGTAACTTTGATTTGGGGACCGCGGGTGATCATCGCAAGGTTCAATTGAATGAACTAAGTGAATTAAGGGATCAAGCTTATGAAAATTCTTTGATCTACAAAGAGAAGACTAAGAGGATTCATGACTCTAAGATCAATAACCGCATTTTTAATGTTGGTGATCAAGTCCTCTTATTCAACTCTAGACTTAAGATTTTTTCGGGCAAGCTTAAATCCCGTTGGTCCAGACCATTCACCATTGCACAAGTTTTCCCTTATGGCACCATTGAGCTAGATCAAAAAGACGGGCCTAACTTTAAGGTGAATGGTCATCGTGTGAAACATTACTTTGGAGGGGACATACCTACGGAGGTTGTCCCGGATCTTCAAACTTTCCCTAAGGACCAATGAATGCGGGGATCGAGTCGAGCTCATGACTCGGTTAACAAAAATGAGGTGCCTTGTGGGGGAGTCCCATATATTCTATCTTCTTTCTATTTTCTAACACCTAATAAGGCTTGATCTTTCAAGCTCGTGTTCGTGATTTGTTGTGTTGTGATCTTAGGTACGACCCTAATTTTTGAAGACTCGTGTGTTCGGTTTTTGCCGGTCTACTTGATCTTCCATTCTTTGAATGCCAAAAAGGGGCACACTTTCTTTACCCTTGATTTTTATCGACTAACGTTTTTCTTGAGGCATAATTAATAAACGGCTTATAGATGTCCGTGCTCTTTCCATGCTAGGAGTTTGCATTAAAACTCTTCGTATTTTAGCAAGGGGTGTTACTCTTGAGCTAAGAAACATTGAGGACAATGTTTGGTTTTAGCATGGGGGAGTCAATCGATATAATCGCTTGCAATTGCTTTTGTCGTGTCTAAACGTGTTGTTTTTCTCATTTTTCAATAAAATTTTAAATTTTTTGTGTTATTTTTTGAGTTTTAATAAATAAAATAAGTGTTTTTGACACAAATGTAGGCTTTCAATAAGAATAGTTTTTGACTCGACTCGGTTTTTAACCTTAGCTTTTCCTTAACGTATTTAAATTAAGTTTTGCTAGGCTATTATATAGGGAGCTTTAAAACGCGAAGGTCTTAATTCATACGAGTTAAGAACAAGAACTTTTTGCAAGCTCCTATAATTGATCCTAGAAAGTCGTTTATCAAGGGAACTTTAAAACGCAAATTCTAAAACTTGCAAAAGTATAAGAAGATGCAAGATCCTATATATGACTTAAAAACCCAAAACTTTGATTTAATAGGCTAAGTATCCATTGATTTCATTCTTGGAATTTTACAATATGGAGAACAAGAGATGATAGAGCCAATTATAAGTTTGGTATTCTTTCGGGAATTTATGTGAGTTAATTATGAGCCTATTCTCCCATCGCTTGTTAATAAATTTAATTGCAATAAATAATGTTGAACGATTTAAAAAGTTACTTAGCTTCTAGCCCAAGATCGTTTAAAAGTTGCTCGGTATGGATTAAAGTTCATAGCCAAGGCATAACTTATTGAAGCGGGATGCGAAGATTGGCAAGTCCAAAAAGGTCCTAACAAGACATGAGGGCTATGTTTTATTGCTAAAGATCTCAAGTGATGTGAAGACTCATTTATCAAAAATCAATATGAAGGATCGAGACACACGACGAAAAGCAAAATACTCCCAAAAAGTCATGGAGAAGTCTATCCAAAAAGACCATAATAAGGTATGAGGATAAATGAAGCCAAGTCCAAAAAGGAGGCGGATCGTTGTTAATCAAAATCCCAAATAAAGATTGGAGAAAAATGAAGAAGTCGTGGTCCTAGTATGAATCTCTCAAAAATTCAAGTGAAGAAATATTATGAAGAGAAGACCATTATTTCGTGAACGTCTCTCAAGGTTGGAAGTATTAAGTCATTGCCAAATATCGATCCGAGAAAGGTCTCAAACCGCGAAACAAGTTATGCCAAGATATGAACTTTATGAGATCCCGAGAAGCAGTTTTAAAAGATTTTGTCCTTTAGCTAACTATTGATTAAATCGTTCACTTTATTTTCGGCTTAATAAATTATCGAAATAAGTCAACAATGCATCCTCGTGATCATTCTAGACAACAATAAAATATAAGAGATACACTTAGGAATAAGGGAGTCTAAGTGAATAATTGGCCCACATGAGTTCGTGTTAGTCTACCAACTTATAATAACAATGATCTTGTTTTTTCACTTGGCATGGAAAAGTGAAAAGTCGAGGACGATGAATCTATTTTAGTTTTTATGTCTTTGCAAAATAAAATGTCAAAAGTTGAATAATGGTGTAGATATAGTTTTATTTTATCATTGCGTGAGGACACGGCAATTCCTTAGCATGGGGAAATTTGATATGAGCTTAAATACTCATATCATTAGTAGCTTAAAACAATGAAATATTGCATGAAATGTATCAAATATGCCTTGGATATGCTTGTTTCTTGTTTTCATGTGTGTAGGTACCAAGTTCACGAAAACCGATGAAAACCGACACGAGATTGATAATAAAGATCAAAGGAGCCAAAATCGAGTTCGATTTAGAGGATTTAATATTTAAATAAGTGATTCAGACCAAGTGGGTCCCACAATGGGGAAAATGGGCTCAAAAGCCCATTTATGATTCAAGATGAAGTTACTTGTTGGTTGATGAGTCCATTAGGCCCATATTGAAGATATAAACGGATCAGTTGGGCCCAAGCCCAAAATATGGAAGGAAACATGAATTTATGAGCCTGCTAGGGTTTGGTTTATAAACTTATAAATACAAAACGTTTCATTCACCTATCCACAATTTCTCAATCAATAAATTACCCCACTCTTTTCACCCACACGTCATTCTCATTAAAAAAAACCAACCGTCCCCCACCCATATTAAATCCATTCATACGTTATGTTTCAACCACACACCACACGTGTATATTAAAACGTTTTACCCCACATCACTTTCCAAATAATACATACAAACCGTCCCATTTTCTCTCATTCATATTCTCACACACACAAATAATAAAAAAATACCTTTCGATAGAAACTATGTAGTTTCTTCTTCCCCACTTTTCTTCCTCACAACAAAAACCCTGTAAAAGTTACTGTGCATCAAACCCTAGCAAGTAAAAAGTCAAATTTATTTAGGGCTTTTTACTTATTCGATTAATTCAAGTAAAGGGGATTAAAACCCCCCATTTTTAAGGAAGATAGGGTGTGGAACGAAAGTGGTACGTGGCGTTTTATCATTTGATGCTCCACCTCATCTTACCTATCCAGCCAATCACAGGCCAAAGAAGAAACACAACTAGCACACGGATGCCACGTTGGCAATCCGTGTGCTATTGTGAATTACCTCATCCGTGATCAACCAAAAACAGGAGAGAGAATAAAGAAGCGAAGATCAAAGGCTCAAATTGAGAAGGAATATCCCAAGTAGATGCGAATATGCTCTCCTCAACAGCCTTGGGATGGCTATAAAAACCCCCAAATCTGTAATTTGTAATCATCCTTTTTCTAGTTATAAAGTTATAATGGTAGTTTGTAATTAGGTTTATTGTAATTTCGGTATTGTAAAAGATTTTTGATTTAATAAAAGTTGTTCTTCATTTAAATCTGCCTTCCAGTTTCAGTTTATGGTTTATAAATGTTTTTAAATGTTTTTATGAATCACTGCTTGTTACTTATATCATTTTTCATATTAATCATCTAAGCTTTCTCATAGCTTTTGATGATTGATAATAACTAGTTAAGGGTTTAGCTTATCTAATTGATAAGTGATAAAAAGAACGAAGTTTGGAATTTAATGGAAAACAGCTTGGAAATAGCGATGGTTAATGGAGGTTCGTTTGATGAATATTAATGGTGGTTCGTTTGGTGTCGTTTTAGAAAAGTCAGCTCAGCGCTCGACTTCGTCTCAAAGGATATCTACAAAAGGTTTTAATTCTTTTTAATTTATTGTTTATGGATATTGAATGTGTTAATTGAATTTGTTTGGTTACTTGTTATTAATGGTTGATAGTTTTATTTGCTCTCGTGTTATGGTGTTTATGAATCCCCTTGCTATGAAGTTTGAATTGTTTTTCGATTTCGTCTAATTGATATAGTAGGTTATTGTTAGATAATCTTTGTGTAGTGATTTATACTGCTGATTTTAGGATCTGCTATGATGAGGTGTAAAACGTTTTCAAATTGGATTATACTTGTTGCGATAGGGATATATTAGATTTGTTTAATCATTTGTTTATCTCAGTCTTTTGCTGATTGATTTCTGTTGCTGATTATTTGAGTCTGATGGTTTCAGTTTGATTATTCTGATTGTAGTCTGCTGAGTAAGTGGTTTGGTCATTTTGATTTACGGAGTTACATGTTAGATGATTGTATATCTGCTATTTGATTTTGAGATTGTAAGTCTGTTAGCAATTGATTTTTGATCATTTTTTTGAGTCTGTTATAGCGCTTTCTGAGTTGATCCAGTTACTGTGGTTACTGTCTTTTCTGTTATTCATTTTGATTTTGCTTGATATTGCTTGATCTGAGAGTTATTTAACTGTAACTGTATAATTTGTTCAAACTTTCTGCTTATCAGTTCCATTAACTGATAAGTTCATAAAGCTGTTTTCCTAACAGCTTATCATAAAAAGCTATTAAACTGGCAGCTTATTCAAGTAAGCTTTCCAAAAAGGTCTTTCCTGAGACCAACTTTTTCAATCTGTAAAAAGGAAATAATCCAAAAAATAATGTCATCCGTGGGATTCGAACTCGAGCCCCCCCCGTTTGTAGGTCCAATGTGTTATCCAACTGGGCTAAGGGCCTTTTTGATTTTATTCTTATATATTTCATTAATATAGTGTTAATTATTTGGCAGCTTTTGTTTTAGTTTAAGTTTAATTGTCACGTTTTTATTTAATATAACTTTTTATTTCTTTACACTAAAGTAAATTCTTTATAAAAAAAAAGTAGTTTAAAAATAAAATAAAATATAAAAAAAATGTTTTTATTTAAATAGTTTAATTAGTTTAAATTTTAATTAGTTTAATTTTTTATAACTCTAGATTTAAATAAATATAGTTTTTAAATAGATTAGTTTAAAAAGTAATTTTAATAAAGTTTAATTAGAATTTTAAATAGATTTAAAGTGGTAGTATTTAAATAGACTAATTTTTTATAGAGTTTTAAATAGTGTTTTATTTTAAAATAATTAATTGTTTATAGAATTTTAAATAGGCGGGGTTTACGATTCATGCACTTTAGGATAATTTTAAATAGTTTAAAATTTGTAGATTTTATTTGTAGTTTAAAATCCGAAAACCAATTCAAATCAACTGTACAAATCAAAGCAAAACGTCTCAAATTCATAAGATCTTCGTGTACAACGAACTCGACTCACTCACGTGTTTAATTGAATTCGTCATTGGTATTATTAGTCTATTACTTTTTTCTAAAGGTAATTTTCTAATTTACCCTATAACGTATCTCAAATTATCAGTATACACATCCACACACATCGCCCCTACACTTGAGATAAACATTGTCCTTAATGTTTAAGCATGTGGGAGTAAACTCCCCTACACTTATGACATTGTGCACTTTGTTTAAATCTTGCTAAGGAAAGGACAACTATAGTGAATTCAATGTGAACATATAAAATATGAAATATTGAATCACGAAAGATTAAGATAGAACCGGGAAGATGGGAACACGGGATCACGGTTCGTCAAATGTCATCAAGAGTGGATCTTTGAAGCTTTTAATCCCTGCACATCACAAGAAACAAGAAAACAAACACATACAGGGCTCCCCCTACACTTATAATGAAAGGAGTAAAGGATAGATCACGGGTTGCCTCCCGAGAAGCGCTTGTTTTTTATAACCGAGTCACGAGCCTGACTCGACCCAAAGTTAGTTCATGGGGAACGTTGTGAGGGATGGAATCATCTCATGAGAGATGTCCTCACAAAAGTACAGCTTCAAACGCTGGCCATTCACCTTGAAATTGGGCCCATTTGGCTGAGAAATCTCAATGGTGCCATATGGAAAGACTTTGGCGACGGTGAATGGACCAGACCAGCGGCTCTTCAACTTGCCCGAGAAGATCTTCAACCGAGAGTTAAAAAGTAAGACTTGATCACCAGCGTGGAACTCTCGGTTCTTAATCCTTGCATCGTGGATGATCTTGGTCTTCTCCTTGTAGATCAGCGAGTTCTCATAAGCTTCATTCCTCAGTTCATTTAGCTCATTGAGTTGAATCTTCCGAAGATCACCGGCTTTGTTGATGTCGAAGTTAGCCCACTTCAAGGCCCAGTACGCCTTATGTTCCAGCTCGATAGGGAGGTGGCATGCTTTCCCGTACACAAGACGATAAGGTATACAACCGATCAGGGTCTTATAAGCTGTACGGAAAGCCCACAGAGCATCATCTAACTTATCGGCCCATGCGGAACGATGCTCTCCCACAATACGTTCCAGAATTCGCTTCAATCCACGGTTGGAAATCTCGGCTTGTCCATTGGTTTGGGGATGATAGGCGGTGGAAAGACGATGATTTACACCATACTTAGCCATGACTCTTGCAAAAATGAGTCACGCGGTCACTGATTATAGCACGAGGAACACCGAATCGAGCAAACAGCTGCTTCAAGAAGTTCACAACCACCATCGCATCGTTCATTGGGAGAGCCTTAGCTTCAACCCATTTAGAAACGTAGTCAACAGCTACGAGGATGTACTTGTTCCCTTTGGATGATGAAAATGACCCCATAAAGTCGATGCCCCATACGTCAAAGATTTCACATTCTTGTATGAAATTTTGAGGCATTTCATCTTTATGTGTGATCTTGCCTTGGCGTTGGCAAGCATCACAATGCTTAACCATTTCGTGAGCGTCACGATAAATGGTGGGCCAATAGAATCCAGAGTCAAACACTTTCTTAGCGGTGTAGTTGGGACCAAAGTGACCACCGATGGGTCCTTTATGGCAAGCATCAAGGATTTGCAAAGCTGCCGGTCCATCAACACATCGACGAATGATCAGATCAGCACATTGTTTAAATAGATAAGGGTCATCCCAGAAGTAAGTCTTAACATCTTTAAAGAACTTCTTCTTTTCTTGGGATGTTAACCCTTTGATGAGAATACCACCCGCTAAGTAGTTTGTAATGTCCGCAAACGACGGAGTGTCATCAAGATTGGAGTGAATAGACATCAAGGTCTCAAGGGGAAAAGAGTCATTGATCTCTTGGTTCGGATGATCCCCTTGATATGGATCCTCAAGTCTACTCAGATGATCCGCTGCTAGGTTTTCGGCTCCCTTTTTGTCACGAATTTCAATGTTGAACTTTTGAAGGAGTAAAACCCAGCAAAGAAGTCTTGGCTTAGAGTCGTGCTTAGTCATCAAGTACTTCAACGCGGATTGGTCCGTGTATACGATGGTGGTGGATAAAACAAGATAGGGGCGAAATTTTTCAAAAGCATAGACAACAGCTAAAAGCTCTTTTTCGGTTGTCGTATAATGCAATTGAGCCCCCGTCATTGTATTGCTAGCATAGTGGATTGATTGGAAGTGTTTATTCACTCTTTGGCCCAAAACCGCACCAATAGCAAAGTCGCTAGCATCGCACATCAATCCAAAGGGTAGCTCCCAATTAGGGGTAACCAAGACCGGTGCCTTAGTTAGCTTATCCTTAAGAAGATTGAAGGCTTCGATACACTCTTTAGAAAAGATAAAAGGAGTATCTTTTTCCAAGAGGTGGGTCATCGGGCGAGCGATTTTAGAGAAATCCTGAATGAATCGACGATAGAAGCCCGCATAACCTAGAAAACTTCTCACACCCTTCACGGTTGAAGGTGGAGGTAATTTGGCTATGACATCTAATTTAGCATGGTCGACTTCAAGACCGGCTTTAGAGATTTTGTGTCCTAGCACAATAACTTCGTTTACCATAAAATGGCATTTTTCTTAATTCAGAACAAGGCGAGTGTCTTCGCACCACTTAAGCATACGTTCCAAATTGGCAAGGCAAGAAGAGAAGGAATCCCCAAAGACCGAGAAATCATCCATGAAGACTTCCATGGTTTGCTCAACCATGTCATGGAAGACAACCAACATGCACCTTTGGAAAGTACCGGGGGCATTGCATAAGACAAAAGGCATTCTTTTGTAAGCAAATGTGCCATAGGGACAAGTGAATGTTGTCTTCTCTTGATCTTGGGGATCGATGGGTATTTGGAAATAACCCGAGAAACCATTAAGAAAGCAGTAATATTCATTACCCGCTAAACGTTAAAGCATTTGGTCCATAAAAGCAAGAGGGAAATGATCCTTTCTCGTGGCATGATTGAGTTTGCGGTAGTCTATACAAACTCTCCACCCAGTAACGAGACGTGTAGGAATCAACTCGTTGTTTGCATTGGGCACAACGATGATGCCGCCTTTCTTAGGCACACAATGGACTGGACTAACCCATGGTGAATCCGAAATAGGGTAAATCATACCCGCATCAAGACGTTTAATAACCTCTTTTTTGATGACGTCATGGATTTTAGGATTCACCCTTCTTTGGCTTTGAATTGTGGGCTTAAAGTCGTCCTCCATGAGAATTTTATGTGTGCAAAAATGAGGATCAATTCCGCGAATATCGGAGATTTTCCAAGCGATAGCTCTTTTATGTTTCTTCAATACGGCGATAAGTCGGGATTTTCTTCTTCTTTCAGGTCCTTTGCGATGATGACCGGTAACTTCTAGTTGTCTTCAAGGAAAACATACTCGAGATGAGGAGGTAAGTCCTTAAGCTCAAGAGTACGAGGATCCTCAATAGATGGTGAAACTAACGATGGATCATCATTAGTCACGTCTTTAGAAGAAGGAGGAGAAAACGGGTCTTCATTGAGAAGTTTCTCAATAGTACGAATGTCTTCATCTTAATCGGTGGAAGAATCATCATACTTAATATCGAGAGGACCCAAGCTAGCTTCGAAATCATCCAAGTCACTTTCTCCAAAAAGAGTCAATGACGGAGAAATTGAGGCAACGGTCTCAACATTGGGTAGAGAAGAGAGAGTACTTTTGCAAGCATCATGAAAATGTTCTGCAAAATCCTCATCGAGAGCATCAATAGCATTAACACTCTCATATGAATAAGGTTGCTTAGAAATCTTACCCATGTTGAAGACAATTTTATCGTCACCAACTCTCATGATTATTTCGCCCGCGGCTACATCAATGAGAGTGCGACCGGTCCTCAAGAAGGGACGTCCAACGATTAATGGAACACGAGGATCCATCTCGTAGTCAACGACAACAAAATCCGCCGGGAAGGTGAATTTGTCAACGCCAACGAAGACGTCTTCGGCTATCCCCACTGGATAAGCAACCGTACGGTTAGCTAATTCCAACGTCATTTTGGTGGGGACTAGCTCGGGGAGAGATAATTGCTTCCAAACACTTAAAGGAATTAAGTTTATACTGGCACCTAGATCGGCTAGGGCCATGCAATTCTCTACTCCCAGGAAGTTGCAAGGAATCAAGAAGCGACCCGGATCACCAAGTTTAGTGGGCAATTTCCTTAAGAGAATGACGGAGCAATACTCATTAAGTTGGGTCTGAGCAATGTCAAGAAGCTTCTCCTTGTCACTAAGAAGATCTTTAAACATCTTCGCGTATTTAGGCATGTGAGCGAGAGCCTCGGCAAAGGAGATGTTAAAATTCAATTGTTTAAACATTTTAAGAAAGTTTGAAACTTGAATATCATCCTTGCTCTTTTGCTTCTCTTTCCTCAACCTTGAAGAATAAGGTATATTGGATGAAGAAGAAGGCTTTAGGGGAGTAGGATCACTCACAACCACGGGGGGTGGGGAAATGGGGGTAGAAGGCAAAGGAGGTGGGGAAAGTTGCTCTTTTTCCTTGTTCACAATCACGGGTGGAGGTGTAGGAAGCTCGGGTTCCGTATAACCTTTTCCACTACGAGTGGTGATTGCTTTCATCTCCCCTCTTGGATTCGCAACGGTGGTACTCGGAAGAGTACCCGAAGAAGAGGGTTGATTACCTTGGAAGAGAGAACCGATCATATCACGAATGTTAACCGCTTGAGTGCTGAAAGAGTCTATCATGTCTGCACGAATCTCATTACTTTATTTTGCCATGTCATTCCTTAGCTCGGCTCGAATATCGCTCCCTTGTTTCGCCATGTCATTCTTCAAGTTGACAAATTGACTCTGAAGATTCGTCACCATCTCTCGATTAGTCTTCATGAACGTCTCGACGTCTTGATTCAATACCATCGGTTGATTGAGAGGTGGAGCTTGGTAAGCTTAAGAATTTCCTTGAGTTGGGTATGGGTTTCTTTGGGATTGATATTGATTGTTAGCACGAGGTTGGGATTGGTTGTTTCGGTTATAGCTTTGTTGTTGGTTTTGGTTTGGAGGAGGGAAACCGGGTGGAGAAAGATAGTTGTTTGAACGATAACTTAGCAAGCTACGGTCTCCTTGAGGACGAGCTTGATAGCCTCCCGTGGGATAAGTACCGTAAGCCGCGTTAACGTTTTCAGAAAAATTGTCTTGAGTGGAAGGACAATCATTGTAGGAATGAGGACCACCACATGTGTCACAAGAAATAGAAACGGCTTTAGCTTGTTGAAAGTGGTTTGTGGCCATGGTCATGAAATTCTTGTTCATCTCAGCGATTTGTTGGGTAAGTTCGGTTATCTCGGGATTGGAAATAGTAGAAGAAACATTGACTCTCGAGTTAGATCTTGAGGATGCGGATGAATCCCAATTCTTGTGGTGAGTAGTCATGTTTTCAATCAACTCTCTACACTCCTCCGGTCTCCTTTTCATAAGAGTACCACCGGCGGCGGTGTTGATCGTGTCACGATCACGAAAAGTGAGACCATTGTAGAAAGTATCAATGAGAGTGACGGGGAGCATGTTATGGTTCAGACAACGGTCGATCAAGTCATTGTATCGTTCCCAAGCATCAAAGAGCGATTCATCATTGTCTTGCATGAATCCACTAATTTGGTTACGAAGGCTTGTGACCATGGATGGTGGGAAGTAGCGCGACAAAAAGCGTTGAGTCATGTCATTCCAAGTATGAATTGAATTCTTTGGGAGACGGTCAAACCATTTTTCGGCATGGTGAGAAAGCGAGTGGGGAAATAGTTGAAGGCGAAGGTCATCCATAGAAACACCGGGCGACTTCATGCTTTGGGTGATGGTAATGAATTTGTCGAGGTGTTTGTTGGCATCATCATCCAGAATTCCACGAAATGGGTTAGTTTGCACTTGTTGGATCATGTGATGCTTCAATGAAAACTCCTGAGCCGTGATGTGCATCGGTGCAATCGGGCCTCCGCGTCCGTTCATGGTGGGTTGACACAATTCCTCCATTGTTCGTAAATCCGGTAGGGGGACATTGTTGTTGTTGTTATTGTTATTCAAATTGGGTAGAGGTGGGTTATTATTGTTGTTATGAACACCAGCCATATCTAGATCTTCACGAGTCTCGGGCTCAGAATAGTTCGAAGATCTAGTACGCATACACCTGCAGAAGAAAAATATACACAGAGAGAATATCTATATAATCTTTTTGGTGCAAACCTTTGGTAAAGAATTGCTTTTTATGATTTTTCAATGTTTTTGTATTTTTTGAAGAATTTTATATTTTTTATGGTTTTTGAAAATTTTTTGAAGCAAGGAAAATAACGTTCAAAGAACGGATCCCAAAATTCAATGCGTCTCTCACTAGAAACCGTTAATCTTAACGAAAAGAGCCGGCAGCGGCGCCATTTGATACAAGGCTTTTACACCAAGTATAAATTCTTATCATCCGAATCTCTTCGAATTGACTATTGGTTCACAGTGCGACTCAATTGCCTTTTGGTGAACAAGAGAATGGTTTGGTTGATTATCTATTTTTAAACTAATAGGAAATAAATGTAAATGTCGTTGAGTAAAGTAAAAGCTTTAAAGATTAAACTAAAGTAACGAGTGAAAAGTAAATGCTTGAAAACTTAAAGAAAAGATTAGAAAAATACTTAAAAACTTAATGAAACTAACACTTGAAAACTTTGTAAAAACAAGAAATTTAAACAATCGGAAAACCAAGTCGGAACTTGATCGGAATGTAAGGTCGGAAAGACTGATCGGAATACACCCTGGTCGGAATACTGCTGCAATCGGAATGTGTAACAACAACCCCAATCAGAATGTCATTATTAACACCCAGATCGGAATATGTAAAGAATGGCACAATCGGAATACACTAAAGGGATACAGATTGGAATATGTAAAGAATTCTCACGTCGGAATGCCAACGAATACCCACAATCGGAATGTTAATTCCCTAATCCGATCATGGGATCGGAATATCAAGACTGCCAAAACGGAATACAATAACCCTAATCCGATCTTAATGATCGGAATACTGGGGGAGCACTAATCGGAATACCACAATCGGAAAAAAGTTTATACCTTTTCCGATTACCCTTATGATTCGAAAATAAGCTAGGCTATAAGCTAATTTGATAAGCTAACACCAACACTTGAACGAATCCAAAGTGAAACGGACTAAATAAGCACAACTAACAACTTTTCCAACTTAAAATAAGCAATCTTTAAAATCAAACTATAAGAAGATGAACTTTTTAAGAAAACTTTTGAAAAGTAAATAAGCAAAACATATAAACAAGCCAATAAGCACAAAGATCTTAAAGCTTATTCGTATGAAAGCTTATGTAGGAACAAAAAGATTAACTTTTTAAGCACAAAAACATCAAGATCAACACGGATTAAATGTATTTCGCACCAAAAGTTAACCAAAAATAAAGAAAGGTAGAAAGAGATGAAAGATTAAAAGCTTAACTTGAACTTGATTAATGAAATCAACAATATACAAAGGTTTAATATTGAAAGATTAAAAGAAAGAAAAGATGAAAACTTAGTGAGAGAAAGTTTAGAACTTTCTCTCTCTAAAACAAGAAAGAAAAATGAAAAATGAAACTAACTACTAAAAACTAACCAACCCTCCTAATGTGTATTAGGAGGGTATTTATAGGGAAAATGGGAAGGAGTGCATGTGTTGCTTCTTCTTTCTTTCTTTCTTCACGTCTTCTTGACTCGACTTAAATCTTTTTCCTTCCTCGACGTCGTCTCGGGATTTGTTGATATATATTGAACTTGTCTTGTAATTTTCTTCTTCTATTAGACTTGAGTTCTTCGACTTCCTTAAACTTCCGTCTTTAGAGTTTTTCTTCAATAAATCTTCAGAATAGGCCTTGGACTTCCGTTCTTTTTGTACTCTTGATCTTTTGACTTCGTCTTTTCTCGTTTTCTTCGATAAAAGCCCGTGAAAGCCCGTGTTTTCTTCCTTTTTCATCATTTGGTCCTAAAACACAATAAAAACACAAACCACGCATAATTCCGACTTTTACGACATAAAATATACGTTTTGGTCTTGTTATTATTGGAAATAAGTGGTAAAAGGATAAGTGTTTTCACACTTATTATGGACGTCTTTAATGGTGGGGCCCTTTGGTGAGTGGGAGTGAGGATTTTGGGTGTGGGATGAGTTTCCGCATGTGTGAATCAAGCGTGGGTAGGGTTAATTTGGATTTACCCTTTGTTTAAGTGGATGGTAAATCTGGGTGGATGAACATGAACAGTGGTAAATTTTGATCCGAAAAAGGTGGGATGGGGTGTTTGGCGCGTGTTTGTGTTTATTTGAACTTTGGGAATTGGCAATAGCAGCCCTTGTGTTTTGGGAAATATGGTAAAACGTGTTTAATCAGCCAAAAACTTCATTTCCTTTGTAATGAAAGTTTCTCTTTTCATACTTTTGCCCCAAAACTTTGGCAAAAGTGTTTCAAGGGTTATTTTTGCCATGTTTGAATATTTTAAGGACTGATTTTGGACTTTCTTGATCTTCAAAGGTCTTCATTGGTTCTTTGACTTCATGAGGGACCATAACTGACAATTTAGAATTGTTGAGGGACTAAACTTATCATTTCTTCAAAGTTGAAGGACCATTTTGTAATTTTGACAAACTTAAGGGACCAAACTTGTAATTATGGATATAAAAGGGTTTTAAGTGTCGTTTCTTCATATTTTGAGGATCAATCTTGTACATCTTCATGTCCTCAAGGGTTTTTCTTGGATAAATCATGAACTAGGACCCGGTTCATTGTACGGATTCGTTTCTCGTGTCCGTTTTTCCTTGTTTCTTGTGATCTTTTATCTTTTTCACGATATCCATACCTAAAACACACAAGTAAACAAATACAAGCATATATATATGGTATTTTATGACATTTTAATGCGTTTAAAGCCCGAAAAGAACGA
This sequence comes from Glebionis coronaria, assembly GCA_025667525.1. Classification (NCBI taxonomy): domain Eukaryota; kingdom Viridiplantae; phylum Streptophyta; class Magnoliopsida; order Asterales; family Asteraceae; genus Glebionis; species Glebionis coronaria. The sequence continues at coordinate 191,790 of JANFOE010001740.1, forward strand.
TGAGATCATGTACAAATGCCATCTCATCATGATCATAGAAATCCTCTTCAAAATCATTAGGAACGAGTGGGGGTGATCATTCAGGTGTGGTTTGAGAATTGGTGGGTTATGGTGCATCTGGTTCAATAGTAACAGTAGATGCATCAGACTGATTTCCATTAACTTGAGCAACAACTTTTGGAATCGGAGCTACTGCTGCAGGTGCTGAAAATCATCACTAGGTGGATCAAAGATCTCATCAAACATAGGTTGAAATAACTCATCCCACTCGGTCCTTCTAGTGGTGTAAATGATGGAGAAGTAGGATTGTTGGGAGATAATCCAAAACTAATAGTACCGGTTCCCATCTCATGAAATGCGGGTTTAGAGCTGTGTTGCTCAGAAGCCATCGACTTTCAGCTCATCAAAATCGGCATCCAAAGTTTCTACTATCTTGCCAAGACGACGGTTATAAATCCGATAAGTTTTCTTTGCGGGTGAGTAACCAATGAAAATTCCAATATCAGCCTTCGGTTGAAGTTTGCCCAAATTCGCACTATTAGTATTTGGATAACACAGTGCACCAAACACATGTAGATAGGAAATATCGGCTTTGTGTCCATGAAGTAGATCATATGGAGTTTTTCCATGGCGCTTACGAATGATGGAGCGGTTTTGGGTATAACATGTGGTTTCTACTACTTCAGCCCATAAGAATAAAGGAGCATTCGCATAAACCAACATAGTTCTAGTAGCTTCCATTAGTGTACGGTTGCGTCTTTCCACGACACCATTTTGTTGTGGAGTACGAGAAACTGAAGTTTCGTGTGAAATACCGACCTCTTCATAATAGTCTCGTAGAGTCTGATTGACGAACTCAGTTTCATTATCAGTTCGAATGCGGCGAACAGTAGCATTAAGATGCACATGGATCATCTTTAGAAAAGTAATAATATAATTCGGTACTTGATCCTTGGTTGCTAAAAAATTTACCCATGTAAACCTGGAGAAATCATCCACCATGACGAGAATGTATTTTCTACTACTCACACTTATCGTACGCATAGGGCCACAAAGTTCCATGTGAAAAAGATACATTGGTTCTTGGTTGGTGTCTTCATCTTTAAGTTTGTATGATTTCTTTGTGCTTTTCCCCAAGGAACTCACGGAGCATAAATGATCCTTGTCGAACTTAAGTTTTGGAAGACCACGAACAAGTTCGTTTTTAGCCAAATGGTTTATAGCATCAAAGTTAAGATGAAATAACCAGCGATGCCACAACCATGACTTGGTCTTAGATGCTTTGGAGAGAAGGAATACAGGAGAGGCGTCCATCATGTTTTGAGTGGACAGTGTGTAGAGATTATATTCTTGAGAACCTTTTAACAAGTCATTTCCTGCAAGATCACGAATGAAGCAAGTATGTTGTCAAAAAGCAACCTCAAGGTTTGAATCGCAAAATTGTCCTACTAAGAATAAGTTGTGACCAAGTCCCTCGATGTAATACACCCTTGAAATCGTAACATTCCCAATTTGATATTCACCGTAACCCATGATCTTCGCAATATGGTCGTTGCCTAATTTCACCGTTCCTAGAAACTTGCTGACGAAATTTCTGAGCATCGAGCGGTCTCCAGTCATATGTTTGGAGCACCCCGATTCCAAATACCAAAGAATAATTTGGACGACCTGAAAATATCACCAAACAAAGACGATGTATCGGAATCTAATTGTTCCTTTGAGTTAGCAGGTACAGATGTAATTATCTTAGATTTGCTATCAGAAGAGTTTTTAGGCTTCCAAATTTTCTTACTAGTTGTTGGCTTAGATTCTAGTTGTCTAGTATATGAGGTACTTTTTGACTGGGTACTTCTTCACTGGTAGGCACAATAGTGGAGGCAGACCTAGTGAAAGGGCGTTTTTTCCATTTTTTAGTGCTTGTGTTCCTTTTTAAAGGACGCTGAGACCTAACTTCGGTGGATGTGATCCTAGTTAAAGGGCACTTAGTTGAATTTGCAGTAAAGTTCCTACCAGTGGGTAACCATTGCCATCCAACCTGGGTGAATTTCTTCCCTGTTGGTTTCCATTCAAGATTGTTTCTATTGGCATGCATTTCATTAACATGGTCAACAAGGCATAAATCATGACGCTGAGAAAACATGTATTCATTAAAATTCCAACATTTCAAATTAGAATTCACATTTGTTTAGGTTTCCACTCAGAGGGAGAACCTTTTGTCTTAGCTACATGATTCTTTTTATTTAAAGCTGAAATAACATTCCTAGGGTGAACTTCCTAGTAGTGGAAGGCTTGATACTATCTTTCTTGTCTTGATATCCTTTAGCCTTAGTAGACATAATTACTCCTGTAGAAGCCAAGGGAACATTAGTGACAAATTTTGACTTAGCCTTGATGGGTGTGTTTAAAACAGACTTAGCTCCTGGGGTCTTTATTAATGGAGTTATGGCAATGGTGGGGGTTTGTTGGTTAATTGGTGTAGATATCGACTGACCAATATATTCTAAATTTGCTAAGCAATCTTGAATGCGATCCACATATAAGTAAAGATCATAGAGAATATGACCCGTGGGATCTAGTGTACGCATATCATCAATGGTATCGCTAGCTAGATCAGCATGTTCTAAGGCATTTTTCATATAGGTAGCAAACTTAGTTGGATTATGCTTAAATTTTGGGTCCCGATAAAGCACATGTGGGTTGGGTTTAGGAGTACTAGAGGACGGTGCAGAGATGGTAGCTGAGTTATCAACAACTTTTCGTCCTTTGAGTTGAAGTGTCTCCTTTAATTCAGCTATAACCATGTTTTTGTCTATGAGCTGAATATTTAGGTCAGAGATTTCCTCACCTTTCTTGTTCAGTTGGTCAACTAATGACTTTTGCTATGTCGCATTAAAAGCAAGGCGTTCTTCTATTGAACCAGAATTTTGTGAGTAACCCTGCCTTACTTTTTCAAGCTCTCCTAGAATAGAAGTAATTCTATTTTCTAGGACATGATTTTTAGTCTCTACAGCCTCTAGTTCCACTTTTGTTGCTAGTAATTCTCTCTTAAGTCTCATAACATCTTCCTCTAATGACTGCATCACCAGAATCATCTTGTCACTTGTTTCAACGTTGTTTTCACAAACATTTGTTTTTGAAAGAGTTTCACTTTTAGATTGATTTTCAAGTTCAAGAGTAATAGAATGTTGTGCAACCTCGTCAAAACGTTTTGAAAGTGAGTTATAAGAATCTTGAAGCTTTAAAAGTTCAACGTTAGATTCGTGACAAGAGTGATTATCTACATTATTCACAGGTGCAAGAATATTCACAGAAAGATCATGCACATCATCACATTTATTCACGGCAGATGTAATCTCAAGAGCATATTCAATAGTAACAACTTGCATCACTTCGAGAGACACTACATGTTCCAAAAATCGGTCATATTCAAACAAAATATTTTCTTTCTCAATTAGATGTTGCTCATAAGCATCATCCATTTCCTAAAAAACTTTTCAAACTTCAGCCATTTCAAAATTAAGATTATCCTCGATATCTAGGAATCCCTCTTTAATATTGTTTACAAACGGAACGATCTCTTTCTCAAACACCATTTGCATGTTTTCGAAAGCCCATTCTCCAGCGGTTGGAGCCGTTGAAGTCGTACATTCCTGGATGACCTTGTCAAATCCGGTGAGGTATCGCCTAATTTCTTTCATGCTTAGCAATACTGTACTCACCGGTGGAAGATCCTTTGGAACTTCCTTAGGTTCATTCGGATTGACAAGTGTAGGAAATATACTAAGACTTTCTCTAGTAGACATGAATGTTGGTGTATGGATAAATTCCTTTTGCATGTTAAAGCGAATTCTAAGATCCGTTTTTACATTCTCTGCATTAAGTTGTGCATAATCATACTCAGGATATGTAAAAATCACTTTTGACCGATTTTCTTCATGTAGTGACATATTCTCTGATTCATTCGAATTACCAATCGGTTCTAAGACCAAACCTAACTTGGTTGCATCATAAAGTCGTGGGTGTGGTTAAATGCTTGCTTTGCATACCCAGGGTTAGGTGGTAGGTCTATTAGACGTGACAGAGTGAATTCCTTAAATGATGCATGAAACAAGTGTACTAGATGTGAAGCAGAGTATTGTTTTAAAAGCTTAATTTCAGTTTGTTTAATTCTCTCAGACGCCTTAATTTCCGTTTCAACCCTTTTAGACTCAAGAATTTCGAAATCCTTTTGAAGTTGTTGAAAATTATTACGACTGAGTCTTTTTCTTTAAGTTCTTTTGAAAGATTTGCTCTTAAACTTTCAATTTCTAGCAAGTTATCCATTTGAACTTTCTTAAACCTATCAAATTCAGGATTGGTTAAGGTAGTGGTCACTGGAGTTAATTCCAAGGTGTTAACCTTTTTTTATACAAAGCAAGCTCGTCAGATAATGTCTGATTAATCCCGCGGGTGTAATTGATCGCATCATTCATTTGGCTAAGCATAGATGCCGACACCGAGACCAAATCGTGTCGAGCAAACGAATTTGTAGACATAATAGCTCTCGGTTGTGTTTCACTTAAAGTCTGAGGACTTGCATTGATATTACTATCATTGTTTGTCTCCTTGTTTGAATTACTAACCATCGAAGGCTGTTCCGGATACTAAGACACTTGCTCAACTTGATAAGGTACAATACTAGTATCATTTGTAGTATTTGGTACCTCAGAGATTGTTTCAGCTCTATAAACTCAAAGATTTGCCATGAGAGCTGCCTTGGCGGTATTGAGATCATCACAGTCTTAGTCGTATGCATCAAGATCATCGCATTGGTATTTTGCATTGGTGGTAGAAGCTACTGTGAATCATTCAGTAACCACAACTCCTGGATCTGCAAGGAATGCCAACTCTTCTTCATCAAGCTCTCGACCTTGTGCTTGAGCATTCACCAAGTATATCTTTTCCTGAAACCATGTGCTATCCCTCTTCCTCTTAGGTTGCTTGCACTCCCGAGCCATGTGTCCTTCCCCTTTGCAGTTATAACAAATGATCATCTTCATTTTGCCAATGTTATTTCCCCTTGTAGCATTGTTGAATGGACATGCACCAGCATTGGATGAGCTTGGTCTCCCCTAAAGTGGTTGCACAGTAACTCTGCCATCCTGGATTGTAGCTTGTTGACGAGAGTTAGAAGAATTCCTCAACTTTTTGTTTGTTGGAGATGGTCCTCTGTAACCTCTTTTGTTCAACGCTTGAGCGATGTAAGCAGACATTTGAGCAAGTATATCAGTAGGATTATCCCCTTTTCTAAACTCAGGGACTGGAATCTCATTGTCACAATAGAATACTGGTGCTGATTGAGCTACAAACACATTAGAAGGAGTACTGACATGTTGTGAGTAATAGGGTTGAGGAGCCTCATGTTGCTGGTAAGTGATGGCAGGGTTTGTTGGAGGTTGATAAGGTGAGTATAGTTGTGAAGCATAAGGTAAATGATGTGAGTCTCCTTGTGATGATATTGTAGGTTGCTGGTATTGTTGCTGATAAGATGTAGGTGGTTGTGGCAAGATCGAATACTATGGAAAGCTTGGAGTCTGGAACATGGGCTTATGATAAGATTGTTGTCCCATAACATAAGGAGTGTTGTTGTATGACATTCTTGGATGATTTTCCATTAAAGCCAGTGGTTCGGAATAAGGTCCATGAGACATACGTTTGTGGAGCACATGCTTCTCATGTTGCTGTAAGAAAGCATAAAGTTGATCCAGATTTGATTTGTGTAAATCCCGAATCAATATAACATATGTGACATATTGGCTCCATTCTTGGGGTAATGTATTCAAAAACTTGGTGTTGATTTTAAACTGAGCAATTGTAAGATTATACACATACAAATCATTCATCAAAGTAGTAAAGCGCCGGTAGAAGTCATGAAGAGTTTCCCCAGGAATGTATTGGAACCTATCAAACAAATCATATAGTTGACACTCTCGTTCCTGCTTAGTAAGTGAAGTTCCTTGTAACAAAACTTCTAAGGGATCCCAAAGTTCCTTTGCTAACTTGTAATTTCTTACCATACAATAAATATCTGGTGGAAAAGCTTGGTTGATGGTTTGCACGGCTTTTTCAACTGCGTCGGCAATGATTTTGTTAGCTTCTGTTAGCTCATTGTTGGTATGTATGAATGTGAATTCATCTTATGATCCCTTGAAAAAAGATTATCAAATATGATCGAGCAATGAAATAAGATTATGTGTCTTAGTGTTGTTTAAATTAAGATGTTATGATCTTTTGGTTGTGTGTTTTTGTTCATGTCTCCAAAGAAATGCGAAGTTGAAAAATCCTCTAAGTCTTGCAAATTTTGGCTGATCGTACTCTTTGATCGTACCCTATGATCACACTTGTTGATCGTACCCTATGATCGCACTCGTTGATCGTACCCTATGATCACACTTGTTGATCGTAACCAGTGATCGTACTCGTTGATCGCACTGTTGATCGTAGTCTATGATCGCACTCGATGATCGTATCCTATGATCGTACTCATTGGTGATCGTAGTCAATGATCGCACTCGATGATCGTATCCTATGATCGTACTCACTGGTGATCGTAGTCTATGATCGCACTCGTTGATCGTGACCTTGATCGTGGTAATGGATCGCAGTCACTAGATCGCAACGAGGATCGTAAGATGTGATCGTGATCTTGGATCACAAGTAGAAACCCCCAGGGTTTATGCGATCTAGTTCAAGACTTGTAAGCAACAAGAAAGAAGAGATTTTTACCTTAGAATTCGTGTTTCTAGCAAAACCAATATCTCCAAATCGTTACTAAAACTATTTAGAATAAATATAGATCACTTGGAACCACAAAAACACGAAAGAAATTTGAAACTTTGGTAAAATCAATCAAAAAACACATGAACACACTTAGAAAAGTATGAACAACACAAAACCAATCTTTATTTCATCCCATAGCTCTTGATACCAATTGTAGAAATGTGATAATCTTTGATATTTCAAGAGGGTTGTTGTTTTATAGTGAGATAAAGTAGAGAGAGAAGTAAGAGAAAAATTATGTGTATTAGTTGTAAAAATGAAACAACCAACACCCCTTTCCATGGTGGAAAGGGGTTTATATACCAAGTCCCTTAGTGGACTTGGGCCTCCGGCCCATGAACATGCTCATGGGTCGGTCTAGTGTAAATAACGATTAAACTCATACTACGAGCCTATAACTATATTGTTGGAGTGATCAAGACTTTCTTAATACGAAAAACGTATTTCCAAGAACTTATCATTTCCAAAATGTACTGTACCCAGAAAATTTTCCACGAAGTTAATTAGAAGCTTGAGATTGCCCGTCATGTGCTTTGTGCACCCAGAGTCCATTATGAAGAGAATGATCTCGACGAGCTGCATAAGAATTAGAAGACAATGTAGAGTTTGACAAATGGGAGCCCTTGATAGAAGTGGGTTCCAAAATATTAGTAGGTCTAGATTCTAAAGCCAAGCTAACATTCATAGACCCAATTAGAATAGTGGTTGTCTTAGGTACCCATTTGTATCCGGGTGGTGTAAATCTTGAGTACCCCCGTTTACATGTCCTACTCATGTTCTCATAAAGATTCTTTAACATGATTTGTTTACGCAGAGTAGTGGATTCTAACACACTTAGTTTCTTAAGTGCTTGAGCAGTGGATTGGTTCAAAGTTCTTGTGGGTTTTCTTGTACCAGTGGGCACAATAATAGGCTTCCTAGTTCTAGCATTCACTCCACTATGGTTAAAAGCAAAAGCATCATGACTGAAAGTACGAACACATTTTCCACATTTAACACAAACAAATTTAACATTCGAAGTCCTAACATTCAAACTGTCATTACATGCAGTTACAGACGTTTTATTCTTAGAAAACTTAAATTCCTACGGTGGTATTCCACTTCCATCTTCTTCCCTGGACTATTGTTAGGCATGACTCTATCTTGAATTTTAAGTACTCTTAAGTTGTTGTCCGCTAACGCTAGTAGTGGGAGTTACTCCTGTAGAAGAAGACATACGTTGATTAGTTTTCCTAATATTCTGAGGTAACCGCGATGTTCCAGTTTGAGTGGACCTAGTGTTCATCTTATACATTCCAGGTGCTATCACATTTGTGCTCTTATCAGTTACTAGCTTAGGCAAAGTCTATGGGGGTTTGCCCAAAATAGATGATTTATGGCATTTAACCGCATTCAGTTGAACGGCAGATGGTTTACCCAATTCAGACTTTCCTTTCATTTTCTCTATGAGTTTTTGTAGCTCACTGATGGATATGTACCTTTCTTGTAGATGATCTTTCAAATCATTTATTTCGAAACTTTTTTCATTTAATTGTCGAACCGAAGAAGCTGCCATTTCTTGACACTTTTTATGATAATGAGATTTTCCACCTTTTTGTAAAGCATGTTCAAGAGAAATGGAGTGTTTCTTAAGTTGGGAAAAACTTTTCAAAATTTTGTTATATGACTGAATTTGTTTCGAAAGCTCTACTTCAAGATTGCGACATTTCTCGTCCGTTTTTGACACTAGACATGCTACATGAAAATATTGATCAAGAACGGTATACACACCAAGTATATCATTCATATGGTCAGCATAAACGTATTCCTTAGAAAGTCGATCAATTTCGTTAGAAAGTTGGTGTTCTTGTGTCTTTAATTTAATTTGAAGAAAATCAACTTCATCTTCAAGAGATTTAACATATCTTAAATCAGTTGTCATTTCCTCAATGAGAGCGTTATAAAACATTTCCACATTATTTGAAAGATCATCGATGGTTGGAACAATACATGTCGATTGACGACTTCTACTTGTGGGTTAGGTTTAATATTCCAAACGGTATCTCTAGAAACTTTTTCATAATCGAGGACACCTTTGTACAAATTTAGAACCCCTTGTTTTCTAAACTCAAATTGTTGAAAACTTTTACTTTTCTAATCCTATTTACGTTTTTCATCCGAAATTTGTTTTTCTAACAAAATTGATTGCTTTTTGAAACCCCTTTTTAAAGAAACTTTCTTTTCCGTTTCAGGACTCGATGGTGGAACATTTGTATACATCTTTTGTTCTTTGGAAAGTTATTTTTGAGGAAAAAACTTAATATAATGATCAGAATCAGAAAGGTTTATTAAATCATTTAATTTCGATCGACTTTCTTCTCGATGACGAATGATTTCGTCGCAGTCAGGGGAAAGCATAAGAGCAAGATTATCAACATAACAACCGATATCATAAAGAGCAGGCTTCATACTTTGAACTTTCTTGAGATATTCAGGCTTAGCAAAACTCGTTTTCATATTTCTATTGAGCATATTCATAGTTTGAATAGACTGACCCATTTTGTAAACAATGTTGTTTAACGTATCGACTCTCTTTTCAAAAGCAAGAATTTTTTCAATATCCTTTTCTTCACGAGTTTTATAAAACTCAGTTTGTTCTTTGTGAACCGACTCTAACTTAGTAATCTAGAGTTTATGGAGCAGCAGTTGTTCTTCAAGTTCCGATATCTTTTGTTTTGACATATGAATTTCGTGTGTTACTTCCGAACAATATTGTTAGTTGAGCACCTTACGTTCATATACCAAACCGTTAGCTATTGCAACTCGTCGATCAGTGTTTTACATAACCACACTCTTTAAGCCTGTCTATCTCCTCGGTCAAGGATGTGTTTGATTGCTTCAAACGTTTATTAGCCTCTTTGTTTTCCTCAATTTCATGTTTTAAAGAATCAATGATAAAGGCAAGCAAATCACGGTCCTCATCCAAGTCAGTATCCTGAGAAGCATTACCGTCGTCATTACACATATGCTGTGAATCCGTAGAGATATTTCTATCCTCCATGTCCATTACATATGTGTCACTGATGCTTTCGGGTTGCTCAGGATGTCGTCGTTCATTAGCAAACACATTATAGTTATCATATGATGGTACCTTATCAATTGGTTCAGTGTCAAAGATAGGTCCAGAATTGTCAAAAGGCTCTAGAATCACTTCTTGAATCTTTGCCATGTGCCTCCAACTCTTGATCATCGGATTCATCATCAGTGTCATCATGCCAATCAACTTCATCTGCTATGAGTGGAATCCCTGCTTCTTCTTTCTTACACAACAACATCTTTTCCTTGTGATATTCAGAATCCTTAACCCGTTTTGGCTTCTTTCATTCCCTAGCCATGTGCCCAAATCCCTTGCAATTAAAGCATTGAATCCCAGTCTTCTGCACAACCGGAGTGCCTACATTATCTCTAGCCCCAACTTGATTCGGCATCCTCTGATTATCATACCTAGCATCACGATCAAACCTAGGTGCATGATAAACTTACTTATATCTAGCATTGGATGATGATCTGAGGTTGTTGTTGGTAGGTTTGTAGATCTTCTTATAAGATGTGGTGAGTAAAGACATGAGTTCTTCAATCTTCTTGTCCCTTGAAGTTTGTTCATCATCACTGTCTCCATCTGACTCGGTGTCATACTTTGGAGGTGGAGTGGGAACAATTGCTTTTGCTTTGTTTCTAGAAGTAGCTAGAGGTTTGTTGGATGAGCTTGATGACTTTGAGGAATGAGTAGCTGGTTGTTGACGGTGAACGGGTTTTGTTTAAGTAGAAGCCACTAAAGCAATAGAGTTAGCAGACCGTTCTGCCTTTTCAGCCCTAAGTTCATTCACTTCATTCTGATGTTGTTTCAAGATATCATAAAGTTTGTGATAAGAGATTGTCTAGATATCTTCCCTTTGTTTAACCAAAGTAAAAAACCTTTGCCATTCGGGTTTGAATTGAAGTATAAACAGAACATTGGCATGATGATTGGAGATGGTGCACTGATTTATGACAAGCTCATTCATCATTTTGTAGAATCTCGATTAATATGAGTCAATGGATTTACCATATTCGGATGTGAATTTTCCAAAATCCCAAAGTAAATTAAGTCTCGGTATCTTGAACATTGATCGACTCACCTTGCTTCAAATGATGAATTGCATTCCATATTTCCATAGCATTAGGACATGCATCAACCGTGGAATAGATTTCGTTATCAATCCCAGTGAGTATGTAGTTTATGTAGTTAACAGCATCAGCTTCAGCTTGGAGGAGTTTCTTTTTCTCAGCAGGACAAGTAGCGAAATTATCCATAGCTCGTGTAGTTGATGAAGTACCATCTTCTACTTGTGTGGTAATGGGTCTGAATTCAAAATCTGGAGGTGGATTCTCAAGGAAGTGACGAAGAACAGTTCGATTTTCTTTTTCGTCAAGAAATCGGAGAAAACGAGATCTCCATTGAACGTAGAAACCGACAGTGAGCACAGGTGGATTACCGTTGCCAACTTGTTCTAAACGAATTTGATTGGCAGTTGCATCGCTGATGTTGTTGTTAGACATGATAAATTCGTGTGAATGGATTATAGATCTTAGTAGATTTGTTGTGATGAGGTGTGGTTAAAATTCCATAGTGTTCCGAGAAACTTCAGTCCGACAATAAATTCCTCAGTCCAACAAAACGGTAAGCCGAAAAAAAATTTTATCGCCAAATTTTGAAATTGAGTTAGAAATAGCCAAAAACTAGTAGGGAAAAAATTTGATTTTACTTGACCTAAAACTTTTAACTCTTTTTTTTGGTAAACTATGATCCGGGACTATTCTAGAGGGTGGCTAAGTCTAAAAACACTTCAAACAAAAAATGGTTCAACTAGGAATACCTCTTGGAACACAAGTCGAAATCCTACTTTTTGTATAATTCGGAATCCAATCTTCAGAAGATAATTCAGAATCCAACTTCAGGGTATAATTCGGAATCCAATCTTCAGAAGATAATTCAGAATATGTATTCAGGATGTAATTTGGAATATGTATTCAGGATGTAGTTTGGAATATGTATACATGATGTAATTCGGAATATGTATTCAGGATCTAATTCGGAATATGTATTCAAAATGTAACTCGGAATATGTATTCACGATCTAATTTGGAATATGATTTTAATCAATTCGGAATGTGGGACTTCAACTAATTCTGAATATGCAATCTGAGATGTAATTCGGAATATGTGATTAGAAGCTAATTCGGAATGTGTTAACTAGATGCTTATTCGGAATCCAAAATGACTGTTCGGAATATGTTATGTTAAAACAATTCGGAATCCGTATATTGAGTATAATTCGGAATTCTAAGATCAGTACACAGTTCGGAATTTCAAAAACCCTCTTATTCCGAATAAGTAAACCCTTATATTCCGAATAACTTAGACTTCATAAAACTTGATTTTTCAAACTTTTTGCCCAGTGATCAAATCCAAAACTACCAATTTATCCGTAACGACCACCAAAATGAATAACACAAATTCCTACCACAACTTTTTGTAGGCAATTTGTATGAAGATTTAGAGCTCGAAAACACAAATTGTTTTTTAACGAGATGATTTGATTATAAAATCACACAAATCAAAAAGAAATAACCACAAATATTCAATCAACTATCCACTATAGGCTCTTGATACCAAATGTTAATCCCACTTCAATCCATAACACACAATACTAAGATGATATTTAGAGAGAGAAATAGATGAAGGTAGAGAGAAACTAGAGAGATTATGGAAGGTTAAACATAAATAGAGAGAGAAATTGAATGTAACCAACACCCTCTTACACCCATGGAAGAGGGTATTTATATGCCACGCCTCAAAGGCTTTAGTAGGCTTGTTCATGGGCCGGGCTTGGTTCTTTGGGCATCGAGCCCCTAACTTATATAATATTAGCTTAAATACCAAGCCCGTTTAACCCGACTAACCTATTACAATACAAGACCAATAATCACTAAGATGACCTATTACATTCTTGTTCGACTATATAAAATATAAGGCTAACATATATATATATATATATATATATATATATATATATATATATATATATATATATATATATATATATATATATATATATATATATGTATATATATATATATATATATATATATATATATATATATATATATATATATATATATATATATATATATATATATATATATATATATATATATATATATATATATATATATATATATATATATATATATATATATATATATATATATATATATATATA